>JAHWFP010203905.1:0-30207 GCA_023313725.1 Lithobius niger
GGTGATGTGGTAGCCTGATGAAGACAGTCGTTCTGAGCCCCTCCAACTCCAGAAAACTTGACTGTCAAAAATTTGCAAGGATATTGGGACGTTAAATATCCTTAACTTTGAAATCTAAGCATAAAAAAAAACACAAAAAAAAACTTAAACATGAGCTCTTAGAGATATCTAGACAGAATGTTTTGCCCTTGTGTGGGCTCGTCAGTAGTGAATACTGTGTGGATGAGAGCAGGTGATCAACTGCCTTTAATAGGCCTAATTGTGGGTGCCTAACATCCAATAGAATGGAGCCCCATACAAGCAGTATTTCTTATTTTTAGTTTGTCAAAGCCAGTCCAGTTTTGTGCTTGTTAAACTTGATTCATATTGCTTTTTTAATAGGTTGTCCCATCTTTCCAGATCAAAGTAAAGAATGCAGTCAAATGGATTTAGGTTTGGCTTTGAAGGTTAATGCTTATAGGATGGGGACTGTGCTGCTGAGTTGCATTAAATACCCACACTATCTATACGCCTTCAGGGCATACTTTTGCTTCAGGTGAAAGGGAGGTTTTATATGCTTTTGTTTGGCAGGATTCATTCAAAACTTGGTTAATTCTTGCAATTTGGAAAGTTTGGACAAACAAAATAAGGTAGTAATGCACAAACAAAATCCTAATGAGGTTCGGTAACATTTAACTAGATTTGCAGGTGGGTGGTGTACCATTGTGCTGTATTAACTGACTCACTTCAAAACTTTCCCATACAAAATGCAGATTCAAAAGGACTAGCACAATAAATGCGTAAAAGCATTGTAGAAGTAGAAGTGATTTCTTTAGCTTTCGTTCCCCTGGAAGCCAGCCAGCCTAAATGGAAAGGCTGCTTACCTTGTTGACAGAATCTTGTACTTGTGAATTGTACGAATTAGCAGATTAGGAATGCCCCGTACTGTTCTGAATATATGACAGTGCTTTATTTCAAATTTGTATCTTTAAACTGCAGCATCGTCCAAATCCATACCTGTCAAATTTTGAATTATTATGGCTTTTGAAGACGCCACTTAAACTTTTTATTTTAGAGCTGCTCCTTGATCCTAATCCTACGCCAGCGACTCAATTATTTTTTTAAATTATTTTCAAAAACTAAAATTAAAAAAAAAGTGGCTTTGGTAAGAATCCAGTATCAAAGTTATTAAAAATATAGGGACTTCGAATCCAGTATACGGTGAATTTGATAGCATACGAACTAATATATTTAATAGTGGGTCTACCATAGCCTTATTAACGTCGAAATAACCCATCTTATAACTGCAGCCATTTATTTATGCGATTAATATGCGAGCCCAAATTGTGACTCTTCGTATATTCGGAATATGGGGTTGCTATACGAAACTGTGTGTAGAGAAAGTGGTGTGGTTAAGGTGTCATTTCTTCCTCATTAATACAAGCCTTACTTAGTTATTATGTACAATAATTCCTCTTGCCGGCACACTGCTGCTGGAGAAGCTCTCTGGGTAAAATTAACTTTGACTTTTATTTTATTTTTCTTAGAATGGTTCCCATCAAGAAGCAGCTCAGGCTAAGAAACATCCTGTCTGGCAGAAACAAAAAAAGAAAGGAAAAGCTGGCAAAAATAAGAAAAAGCTTCCCGTCAAACCCCCACCTAAGAAACCCACAGTTCAGGGTGAAGTGAAACCTGAAGTAACACCACCTGCTGTCACAGAGGTAAGTTCACAACTTCAGGCACTTTTAGGAATGCTTACTGACGCCTTGTATTTTTCTCTCTTGTACATAATACAGACATTTTCAAATAAATTGCTACAAGAAGCCAAGCTACACAGCAAGCAAAGAAGGATAAAAAAAAGTTTGCGTGGGGACTTAACGTGATGAGGCTGTGCTGAGAAACCGATTTCTTTTTTTAAGTGGCCGGAGGGTGCACATTGACTCTTCTGGTAGAGCATTCTATGCTCTCGACTACTCTTGACCATAGCAAAACAGCCCACACTGCCATGACATTCCTAATGACACCTAACTAGCAGAGTTAGAGTACAACTTGAATTCTGAAGCTCCAAAATTCCGAGTCTCGCACACGCCAGGTACAGCGTGGTCGTATCCTGACAAAAAAAAAAAAACTTTCATTCGTTTTCAGGCAAGTTTGGGTCCACTTTTTTTTTTTCATATTGCTTTTTTCCCATAATTTCATCAAAATGGACCGATTTTGATGTTTTGCTACACCATTTTAAACCGACTTTTTGAGTGCTTCTATTGAGATTTGAGCGCTTGTTAGACAAAGTCACTTTGGAAAAATAAATAATAAAATAAACAGCCTGGATGGTGACCTTGTCACTTTTGAATGTGGTGAATGTCCGAAAACCGGATTTTTGTTTCTGTGGGGCATAACGATAACTATTTTCTAAATAACATCTTCAACACTAGTTGATAGGGCTGTATCGGATCGAAATCAGCAATTTTCAGAGAAATATTGATAACTCTGGAACCATTTGAGATAATGTCATGAGGTTTGCGGCATTTTGCTCAGGAAATCACTGAGTATGTTCCTAGCTATGTTTTAACTGTGCGTTATTATTTAAAAAATTTTAATTTTAATAATTATTGGGCATTTGCAGAAAACTACAACATTGATGAAAAATTGGGGATAAAATTTTGGATATTGATATCGGTACCGGTATTAGCAAAATTTTTAAAACCGGTTCGGTATCGGATCGGTAAAGTTGGTTTCGGGGTGCAGCCGTACTACCTAATATTTACGCCATGAATTTTTTTTTTTTTTTTAGAAACCTCATGACACACCAAAACCAGCAAAACCACCCAAGGAAGAAGCTAGTGATGAATCTGGTTCGGAAGAGGACATTGGAAGCGACTCTGATACAGGATCTCACGATTCCAAAGATGAGACTCGTCCCGCAAACGAAGACGATGATGAAGAATGGAATAAATTTCAAGCCAAGTTAATAAAAAAAGAGAAGATTCTAGAGTCTAAATCGAAAAAATCTCATAGTGCTCACTGTCCTTTCTTTCCTGAGGTAAGATTGACACTTCCAGGGTGTATTAAGTTACAAAAAAAAAAAGGTTTCTACATTACCACCAAGCCATTATAATGCTCCCTCTGGACAGAGTAATCCATCATGCCAAGTTATTTTTTTTTGTCTCGTGTGTGTGTGTGGCCTACCTGTCATACTGTACTATATATTTACAATATCATTACTTGTGTTTGTATATTACACTACTTTGTAAAGATTTTTAATTTGGATGCGTAGTAACATTTTTATGTTGCCTTTACCCAATGCTGAAAACTTCAGCTAAGGATAGGGAACTAAGAAGCTTTCCACTTCAAAAATGTTTGCTTTATAAATCTTCACGTAATCCTAAAATTGTTTGCTTTATAAATCTTCACATAATCAGCATGTTTGGTGGCTTATTTATGGTTTCTTGCTACAGGTCTGCCCTATTTATTTTTGGCTACATTGGTCATCGGGAGTTTCTGCATCGGTTTAGCTAGCAGATGTTAAAACATACAGTATCCACAATTGTATTAAACCATTTTGCGACAGATGCGCCTGTAATTAACTTTTGGGTGACTACATGAAAAATATAACGTAGTTTCACACTATGCCTCGAGATATCGGATTTCGGCCAATGTTTTTTCAACATTAGAATCGGCATTTGAGCACATCGGTGCATCCTTTTTTCTTGCCCGTTTGTGCGTTAATTTGGTTCCTCGAACAGTAAGCATCCAAATGATTTAAATGAATTACTGACAATGAAGTTTTGGCTAAGTGATTGTAAAACTGTATAATTGGTAAATTAATTTTACTTTATTTTTAATACAATGATAATTTGATGTTGCAGGACAAGCAAGAATTTTGGTGGGTGTACCTTTGCGACCGCAAAAGTCATGGTCTCCTTACAGTTCCTTATCAAGTAACAAATTTAGTTGACGAAGTTGAGGTATGAACCATTTTATTTCTTAATTTTTGCTTCCATCCAAAAATACTTCCCTTTAGTTTGGATTAAATATCTTTTATAAGGCTGCACCGATACAGATTCTGGATGTGATCGGTTGCCGATATTTGCGGTATCGTCAGCTTTCGCTGAAATATTGATAACTCTGGAATCATTCGAGATAACGACGTGCAGTTTGCGGGATTTTGCTTAGGAAATCACTGAATGTCTTCCTAGCTACCGTACTGGCCCGAATGTAAGACGGTATTTTTTTTCGAATTTGATCCACTAAAACTGCATCTTATCTTCGTGTTGTATTCGCATCCACATCTATAACTCGGCCAAATTTGGACCGGTTTTGAAGTTTGAATACACCATTCGAATCGGATTTTTTTTAGTGCTATCCATTGGTGCTAATGAGAAGTCAGTAGCTCAAATGGGTTTTAAGTTATTTAGCAAAAACGAAAATGTAACCAAAATTGAACTTTGAGAAGTGTTATGGGAGTCCACAATTAAAAAAAAAACCCTTTACAATGACGAAAATTATGATTCTTCATCTGCATTAGTTGTACTATCATTCTATAGTATCAACTATATTGGTAATAGAGGCACTGGCAGAATCTTGTCTACCTTATAATCGCACCCGTTTATTTTTGTTGAATTTATGAGCTCAAAATGGCAATTCGCCTTACGTTCGAGCCGCCTTACAATCGGGCCAGTACGGTATGTTTTAGCTGTTGGTGAGTACTTAAAAAAAATTAATTTTAATAATTATTGGACCTTTGCAGAAAACTACAACATTGATGAAAAGTTGGGGATAAGATTTTGGATATCGGTACCGGTATCGGCAAAATTATTAAAATTGGTTCGGTAAAGTTGGTATCAGTGAGACTTAATCGTTGATATTTATGTTTCGTGCTCGGAGACCTTAAATTCCACTTTAAGATGATTCACTAGCTCACCGTAGGTGGCGTGCGTGCTCACTTCCCTGCATGCATCACCAGCCAGCCTTGTAGTTGTTTTGACAACTTGAACTGGATGATCGTCTGCTTTCTCTAATTAATTTAATTACCTTATTTTCCAAACGATTAGACACACGAACTGCTAGTTCGAAGCAGACAGCTTGCCTGATCCACTCAAAACCTACAGGCATTCATTCGTTGCAGTAGTTATTTCTAGTAGTTTATGCATTAAAAAACAAAATTTGCGGCCCCCCCCCCCCCCCCCACGCACACGCACACACACACAAAACGAAGCGATTGACTCTTTCATTACGCCGGCAAGCCAAGATAACTGAGCCCTATCTGGTATCGTCTTACTAGTCAGCACAAAATTCTGTCTTGATGAGCTGGCCGGCAGAACTAACAGTTCGTTTCCTTAGTTCCTATGAACCATAACTAGCAACATGAAAATAAAAAGAAAATAACGAAATTATTGTTTGTGTTGAACAATGATGAACAACTTTGAGCCAATCGTACCTACAGAACGGTAGGTACTCGTTTCTGTCGAAATGCTACATGTGGATGGTCAGCTAAGTCAGCTAAGTAAACCGTGCACTGGTGGAGTGCCTATAGTAAGATAAAGCTGATGTTTTTTTTTTCTCCGCATTTCGTGTAATTTGCAATTCATGTATTAGTTCTTTGATTGGAAATGTGTTGGAACAACTCGAATTTAAAGAAATGCAAGCCAAGCGAAAATTAACATTTACTCCTCCCTCCACCCCAGACAAAAAAAAATAAATAAAAACACCGAAAAAAAAGTTCTTTGTCTAATTCATGATAAATGGTAATAATATAGCTTACCAGAAATAGCTGGCACCGACACCGTACCGATAATTTCTGAATTCACGTAACATAGAGGGCCCCAGATTTTTTCTTGCAGCAGGGGCTCCCAGATGTTTTCTTGCAGTGGGACCCCAGATCTCTCAGCAACGGTACTGCTTTGGACGTCCCATTAGAAATATCAGATTTAATAGTGTTACTAAGGGCACCATATTGGGTGAAATTCTCTCGGATTACAGGGGAATTTCCATGATGTTCGTGACAATGTGAAGGGAGAGTTCGCTGAACGAGATGACGCAAAATTCAATACAACGGCCACATATCGACAGACAATCGACAGTTGGACAAGAACACCACTTCGGCCGATCAGTTGCACAAAGAATTACTGCGGCTTTTATTCACGTCGCCACTTCAGGAATTCCCCCGTCCATCAACAGATGCATTCCCTTTGCGTTATTTGACTTCGATCGACGGTTCTTGTTGGTACTTTTTATTATTTTTGTCTCCATTTATAAGCGCCTACGTAAAATACACAAAATAACTAAAAAAAAAAAAATCGGACCTGCGGGTTGTACGGGGGTTTTTTTGCACGTTCACCTACCGAACTCAGCAGCAGATTTGATACAAATCACGTGAAAACCGAGTTAAAAATCGTAATTTTTTCACTTTTCGCCATGCATATCTTGTAATAATTCATGAAATCTTGTAGCTCGTTTCAAGGTTTCAGTTGTTGTAACTATTAACATCGTAATTTTAAGTCAACTTTTAATTAATAGCGCCAATTTCTTTCGAGTTCGAGCGTCGCGTCTTTATTCCTCCATGATCGCATCATTGATCGCTTACTCCGTTCTGGTCCAGTTTCCTGTACCTGCACAAATGATGATGATGATGATGGCTGATGATGAGAGAAGAGTGCGTGGAGCGTGTAACCGATAAGCTGCTTTAGCGTGCGCTATAGCAATGGCGTTTTTCACGGACGAACAGCCTGCACTGCTGATTATTTACGGTACCAGGTGTGCAGTATAAAGGCAAAATAGTTTTTATTTTACCTTGGATTACAAGATAATGTTTTGGAAGGCCAACAGCACGGTGTTAAGTATGCACTAGTGACGTTTTTTTTTTTATAGAAGCACCCTCCACTCAAATTTGCTAAGCGCCCGGCACTTCTAACTGGGTAAATACGGTATTTCGATTTCTTTATTGGATGAAAAGGTGAGAATTAAAACACTTCCGAATTTTGCTAAACATTGTACAAGTGAAAATTACCCAGTTCGCAAAACACAGAGTAACGTTAATGTTAAAGTGGCACTATCACCGATTGAAATTCTATAGAACCTGGTAACATCTAGCGCTATCTACTATTACCTACCCCCTGTAGCAGAATCAGAGCGACGCGCGACGCAGTACGGCTGGCAGTGTTGCAGTACGATTTATCCTGCACTTTTTTCCTTCTTGGGCTTCTATTTTGTAATAATTTTCCCAAAACTTGACCAATTTTGACGTTCAAATACACCATTTTAACTGTTTTTTCTAGAGCTTTTGAATGGTGCTATTGTCATGACGATAGGGTTGGTCGTTCTCAAGTTGTTTAGTAAAAACAACCTACAAAGGTATAGAAAAAAGTTCTCGCAAGAAACTTGTTCGTGAACCCAAATGGGCCTAACTCAAAATTTTGCTCAATGCAAAATCCATCTTCACACCCTACCTACACCTACAACAGACCGTTTTTAGTTTGTAAAAAGTTTGTCGTAGACCGGCTGAAAATATTCTGCTTCTGGGTACCTACCACTTGCTTGCATCAAACGAAGGCACGCCATTTCTTTTAACGAAATAAACAAGCCAGGATCTCCTTAATTATTGAGTGAAGATTTGGTGCGTCCTGGTGTACCTGCAGACATGAAAGTTACTTACGTTTGAGCCGATTTCCTCATTATTGATATGTGCAAACATCGTAAAAATGCATTAGAAGCCCGAAAAAATGTACCAATCTGGCTTTTTTTCTCATTTTCAACCAAGCGTGACTTTCATCCCTGCACCTGGGAGCAAGTTGTGTGAAAGTTAACAACATCACTGCCGCTAGATGGCACCACAGTATTTTCGTCCGATTTTCAATCGGTGATAGTGCCACTAAATTGCGACAGGCTAAAGTGTCGGACGTTACTGATGCGAGTGCGCACCTACGCCACGTTCTGTTGCCATCTATCCCCCGCGAGGTTCTTGGGCGATGCCTCTATAATGTGCGCTCTTTGTGTCCAGCGTGGTCGGATGTAGTTCATCACGGTGACAAAATCAGAAGAGGCCATACTAATGATTCAGGAATAATTTACGACAGTTGAGATGAGTTTGCCACTTGCGATGGTAAATCCCCATGCGTCTCACAACGCAAAAAAATTGTCAGCATTCTACAATAGTGTGGGCATGTGGAATTAGTGAAGATGGCAAAGATCGCCACAGTGTTGGTGTCCAGGAACTTGTCACGTTCGCCCAGGTGTGGAACGTCGGGGTCTTTGCTTACTGCCACTTACTGCACATCGCCGCTACGTTCCATCACTGCATCGACACTTCGGGACGTTGGTTTTGAAATTATAGTGTAGTTGTGATGTTCGTGATGTTCGTTGGGGTTTGTCGCAATGCTCCGTGGTGTGTGGACTTGCTGGACTGGCCAAAGAAGATCCGGTTCCTTGGCTTCTCTCATCACACCACCTCTGACAAAACACCGAGGCAGGACCCTTTGCCAAAACCCGGCCTGTCTACATCTTCATGTTTGGTGACTTTGACCTTGAACCTGCAAGTGACTGGTTTTTCATCGCTTGTGACTCGTCTCCTTCTTCAATGTCGTAGGACGTCATCTGTTAAGATCTACTTCGCTTATTGGCATTGGTGGTATACCTGGTGTACCGAACAAAGTGTGACCCTTGCAATCGGTCAGTGACTTCTTTGGTAGCTTTCCTGGACCATCTTTTCCAGTCGTGCCTTTCTCCCAGTGCCATCAAGGCGTACAGGTCTGTTATCAACTCTGTTTTGACTCTGTTTTGGAGGCTGGCAACAGCAAGGTAATTTCTCGACTTTTACCTCCGGTCACGTTTGTTTCCGTCCTGGGATATTCCCCTGGTGCTGTCTAGCTTGATGATGAATCCTTATGAACCGCTTCAAAAGGAGTTGTTGCGTCATCTTACGCAGAAGACGGGGTTTTTGGTGGTTATGGCCACGAATGCTCGCCAGAGTGAATTGTTCACCTTTTGGCTACTGTGACTCTGTCACTTCCTGTGGAGTTCCGGGCTAAGAATTAGCGTCCGGATGAGGCCCCACGCTCAGTTGTTATCAACACCCTAACCCTTCGACGGGTGAATGTTCACAATGTCTTGTTCGCGCGTTGAAAGCGTGCCGTCACTACACCCAACTGCCAGCTTCAACGCAGCCTCGCCATGCTAGGATTTCTCCTGGTGGATAAGACATCTGTGACTCCGCACCCTACTCCTGTTTCATCGTCGAAAATCGCGTACTGGATTTGTAAAGTGATTCGCTGTGCCTACGATATCGTCCCCAATCATTTGGATCTTCCCCCAGACGCGGGAGTGCCTGAGTTAAGAATGTTGGCTTCATCTTGTGCATTTGTGGCTGGCGTGCTTTTAGGCGAAATTGTAACCGCCTAAGCTTGGCGCAATACGAACACTTTTATTAGCCACTACATGAAAAATGCTAGTGGGACAGATGAAAGAACACACTATCGCTGGCGAAGACGTAATGCCTGGCTACTGTGTGAAAGATGTTGCTTCATTTTGTTTGTGAAACTGTTAATCTTATGGTATCGTTATCGTGTGGATATTTTAGGTCTGTGTTTAGCTTGACCTACTAACTGTTGGTCAAAGTCAGCGAAAAGTGTTTTCGGATAGTAGTGAAAACATTAATTTTAAAGATCAAATTAGTTTTTACTTGTCTTAAATACTTTACCCTTAGTGTCAATCTGCCCACCGTCCCATGCAGATTAGTTCTGCAAACGAATGTGGGGATAGTGACGCTGCGTGGTTGGAGTGAGCATGCACGCCACCCGGCCGAGCGTTAGTTGTAGACCTTCGTCCATTGACCTTGATAGTGCCCTCCAGTATATTCAAGGAAAGAAAAGTTGGATATGTCTTGCCCCTGTAATAATACGTCCTATAGTGGTAGTGCAATTTTCTGGAGAGTTAGCCTCTTAGGTTGTAAAATTTATTTATTTTAAAGACTCATTGGCTTCAGAGTATTCACTAACACTACAGTGAACTCCATAATGACACTCAATTTCAAAGAAGGAACACTGCTGTATTCTGCAAATTTTCTACAATTCTGTTCTTGATAGAGGTGTTGTAAATGTCATACAACTGTCTTCGGGCTGCTCGAAAACTGTGGATTCCTTTGGTTTTAATCGTTTGCTCAAAATTCGCAGAATACAACAAACTGTTCCCTTGTTTTGAGATTGAGCGTAAATTATGGAAGTGCATCGTAATATTTTTCATTGCGTAAGTGATTGTGTTTTACTAAAAAAAATAAGTGTTTGATTATTTCAGGCCCAGTTGAAGTTTACAGCCCCTACCAAACTAGGAATATATCAGTATGCAGTAGTTCTGAAGTCAGACAGCTACTTTGATTTCGACCAATCTAAAACTATAAAGGTATGTAATTGTATATGTATAGTACGGTTGAAAAAAATGGGTCTATTTTATTTAAATATGAAAAATGCACGATGTTCATTCATGGATTACTGCTTTCAACACGTTCAGGCTTATTACAAAGCAAAGAAAACAGACATGCTTCGCTCTTCCGTCACTCAAAGAAAAAATGGCCAAACTTGATTGAGGCCCATAGGGCCAAACTTGTGGTCAGTGTGTGTTTGTTGGGGGTTTCATTTACGGCCTTGAATTCCGTAAAAAGATTTGAAAACCGAAAATTCCAGACTTGAAAAACTGAAAATAAAAGTTTTTATTATTGGATCCTTGAAATGGCCTTGAATTTTTTGAGTGCACTTTGTTTGGAATGAGGTTTACACTGTAACAGTAGGTGTGAAAAAACTAAATAAATTAATATAAATAGTTTGTCAGCCAAATCAGCCTAGGTGCTTATCTTTAAAGACCTTAACTTTTAAAATGTGCAAGTTTTTGGGAATTAGTGCATAGAGCAGGGTGAGTGAGTTGGCAAACCTGAGCTTACAGTGGTGTGATGTGGAAGCAGCCACGGCGGTGATTGTGGTGTGCCAACACAAGATGGCCAGGGCTTCATTCCTATTCCTGCGGCTGCACCGGAACGCGGATGCAACGTCGGACGCTTTGCGTCACCTGAGATCCCACATCTGTCAGATGGAGCTGCTGCATGATGCTGAGGTGTCAAAGGATGGCCGTCGACCGGAGCGATTGTTTCTGTCCTACGTCCGGCCGCATCGGCTGTTGTCATCGCAGACGATAGCCAGTTGGCTATGTGTGATATTGTGCAGGCTGCGGGGGTGGATGTAGAACAATTTTGGGTGCATTCGATGCACTCTGCTGTGGCATCGGAGTGTGGCACCTCGCCATCACAAATCATGGCCATGGCGCTTCGCCGTTGGTATTCCATTCGTACTACCAAAGGGAGTTGGTGCCAGGCCTGGCGGAGCAGCTATATCAGTGAATGCAATTGAAGGATCTGCTGTAGCAATTGTTGGTTACGTGGCTGGTGCTGCACCACAAAGGGAATCTGTCCCGCTTGTTAATCCGACGAAGCTGTGTGTACTTGATTGCCCGCCCGCCTCTGCTGGCTCAGGTCAGGTTGAACCAACCTGCTGAAAGCAGTGGTGTCTGAGCGCGTAGGCGGAAGCGGGTTGGGGAGACTGGAAGTGATGCAGGGGAAGCTAGGTTTGCCTTAATATTGCATAAATTAGGTAATTGCATGCAAATGAAGGAATAAAAAGTGCCGATTGGTGAAAGGGACATACCACTTGATAACACGCTTTGTCGGATTCTACTCTAGCTTCGATTCTCCTGCAAGAACAAGTTCTCAGGTAGGATCACCAATTTATTCACACCTGGTAAGAGTCAGGTGTAGCTAGTAATTTATTTCCGGTTTGTTTGTATATTTTTAGTAACTTGTTTGCACCATTGGAAATCTTTGGCAAAAATAACCAGTTAAAATGGTGTATTTAAACATCAAAATCTGTCAATATTTAGCAGAATTATCATTGTGTTCGCATAAAATGTACAGGTTGCTTTTATATTTAAAAAAAAAACTACGTATTGGAATGTCAAAATTGGCCAAAATTGGTGAAGGTATTATACTGGATTTACTCGGGGTCATTATTCCCTACAGAAACTTGCTCCAGATAGTTCAGAATACACAGAATTTATTCAGGATTAAACTGAAAGACTTACGCCAGATGCTAGCTCAGAATACACGGGATGTTTTTCAGGAGTAAACAGAAAACTTACAAAGACTTGCATTGTCGGGGACATATTACGGCTCAGTTCCGATCTTCTTCCACTACGCGTGCCCAGCCAGAGTACTCAGTGCCAACCCTCACGCTTAGCAATCTGATCACCTAAGGGACCAGGGTTCGATTCCTTGTTCGGGTGCCACTTATAATGGAATTACCCGGGAACTTTATTCTGTACAAAAACTTGAACCAGATAGCTCGGAATACATGGGATTTATTAAGGGGTTAAACAGCAAAGCTTACAAAGACTTGCGTTGTCTTGAGGACCTGTTGCGGCTTGCTTTCTACCTTCTTTATGCTCGCGTGCCCAGCCAGACTGCTCAGCGCCAAATCTCACATCGAGCATTCTCGTCACCTAACGGACCAGGATTCGAGTCCCTGTTTCGGAGCCGCTTATAATGGATTTACTTGGGACCATCATTCTCCACGAAACTTGCACCAGATAACTCGGAGTACGTGGGATTTATTCAGGTATATAGTTCGGAGTACATGGGATTTATTCAGGGTTAAACAGCAAAGCTTGAAAAGACGTGCATTATCGGTAGGATGTGTTGTGACTTTCTTCCTTCCACTAGTCGTGCCAAGCCTGACTCTTTGGCGCCATACCTCACACGTCGCGAGACCATCAATATTCAGATCAGAGGTTTGCGTGAAAGCCATAGAAATGGGGGCGGGGAGGCGAGCCAGTTCACAGTGTGCATCTGTTTGAATGGAATATAGTATTTGGAATACGGACGAGTGTCAATGAGGCGACTTCGAGTGTACTAGTTTTGTCGCACAATTAATTAAATGTGACGTCCATGAGAATTTTCAACATGCTACTGCATATTTCCAAACATAAAAACATTTCTAGGGTTGTGCTATGCAAATACTCTGCTTTAATTTTTGAGTATGGCACAATCCTAGAATTGTTTTATGTTTGAAAATAAACAGTAGCTTGTTGAAAATTCAACTCCAAGACGCAATTAATATCTCTTTTTATGTGTTTCCAGTTGGATGTCAAAGAAGGCAAAGAAGTGGACATGGCACATCCACAGTGGGATATCTCGGAAGACGAGAAGGAAGAGCAAGACGAAGAAAGTGCCGTTTCCGATTTCACTACAGATGAGAATTCTGATTCTGAACTGGATGACTGAATAGGTTCTAAATTATTTATACGAAGTGAGTGACGTGTGACTGGTGTTAAAGAACCACAGTTTACGACAAAACTTTACCTAAGCCATCTTGTTTACCTACAGAAATCATGTTGTTCGTGGTAAAAAAAAAAGTGAAGCAGACGGGGTTTAAAACTAGTCCAATAGTGAATCGGGATTTATTGAATTTAAATGCTGTGAAACATCGCCCTTGTGTGCACCGCTAATTGTCAGTATGGTTGTGTTCTGTTCAGCTTATTGTAAAACTATGCAGCCATAAGTGCAGTGGTTTTTAAGGATATGGCAGAAAACACAACGGAAGATAGGATGAAATTCGCAGTGAACCTATTTCCGTGGTCAGTGGTTTTGAGTTTATGACACTGCTGTAGACATTGGTCAGTGATGTGGCTTTTCTCTAAAAAGTAAAAGAAAAATTGTTTTCGTATTGACATTTGCCAGCTCTTCTTTTGGATGGCTGTCATGACAAGCAAATTTCCTTTTACATTCATAATGCATTTAATATAATGTTTGAGTTTATTGTACCACAGCATTAATTTGTAATACCAAACTAGATTGCTTGTCTTCGCATTGTACTGCGATTGACGATTTCTTTACTTTTTGCTTATTGTTCAAATCTGCACTCCCCCCCCCCCCCACTGCATTCATTTAGGGGTCCACGTTAAGGAGCTACTCTTAATAAATGTGTGGGTACAGGTAGATATTTTTTTGGGTAATTAAGTTCCAAGTGACTCGAGGTATTTAAACATGTATAGTGTAATGTTACAAAACAGAAGGTATCAATTACTGTTTGCAAAAGTTACCGACCAGTTACTAAGGCTTTACCAATACCATTTCTACCGATCCGACACAGACCAGATACCGATACAATGTCATAAATTAAATTTACTGATACCGGTGCGGATGCTTGACTTCATCCTAGATGAGACTTCACGTCCTCGGATTTCCGAAATTGTGGTAGTCTAAGTTCTTGATACTGATACTATTTGTGTTCAGGATGAGATTTTATGTTGCACTTCCATTTTCGGAATTGTGGCAGTCGGCAGGCAAGGAACTCAAATTTCTTTATCAGCAATGTTAAAGGGTGGTGACTAACAGAATCGCTGACAAATACTGCTTCCGATTCACTAGCGATACAGTGAATATCTGCAGATTTAATGATATGGTATCAGTATCGGTACAGCTTTCGTGCAGCCCTGCTAATGAATCAGTTTTGTCCTTGTTGCCTACTACTGTGGTGGATAGAAAATGCTAGGGCTGGTGCAAGTTTGCTTGATGGAAAGTGTTAAATTTTGTTACCTTCTGCTCTCATAGTGATCATCCATCACATTTAGAAACGCAGTGTTTTACTATAATTTAAATGGAGTTGTATAAACGTCACTATTTTCAGCAGAAATCTCGAGTCCAAAACGTCTTGGATAACAATACTGACAATGGAAAGTCTCTTTCGAAATATCTGAATCGACACAAACCACAAGTCTGGCTCGTGTGGCTAAGAACTTTGTGCGGAGTGCAAAGTGATTCTTACGAGGGTAATTTTTCCTGTATAGACGAATAAACTACAGTATTCCAGTAAATGTATTCTTGATCACACAATGTGCATTGGTGTTTTTCTTTAGTGAAAGTTGGGTGAAATTGATTTGATCAGGATATTGAAATTGAATTGATCACATCGTAATTTAAGTCTGCATCATGTTTGAGCAATTCTAGTTAGAGTTAATAAGTTTCCATCAAAATGTTGTAGTCCATGCCTTTTCCCTCAAGTGTACGATTATTGGAAAGAAGAATCGGACCAAACAACTCGATTTAAATGGATCAGGAAATTGCAGTTAAATATATTTCGTGAATTGCTACAACCCTAATACGGAGAGACCCGAATTCCTTAAGTTGGAATTGTAAGTTATTGATTTAAGTATACTGTATGTAGCCTCATTGAATCGTCAGCTTCTGAAAAATGAACTAAACCTAAACTAAATTGATACAAGGGTGGAAAATGATAACATTTTTTAAACCGTACAGTCAACATGGGTTGGAATGAAAAGGTTTTTTGTAACAAAAAATATTGCACTAAATCTATGAGAATGTTCATTACAAACTCTTCTTGTAAATTCAAAAATCATTAGCCAAGTTCCTTAAAACCTAACCATTGCTCACTGTACATGACACCTTGTACCTTACGAACCAGGTGACGACTTGCTCAACTTAATTAAAAAATGTGCGAGTAAATTTAATTTAATTGGTAGTCGAGCTGAGTAAGTCGGGTATCGAGTCGAAGCCGACCTATTTGGGGAACATTCAAGTTTTCTTTAATTTGGAAGGCTAAGTTAAGTTAACCATCTTTTGCGCTTGGGGGCCACGCTTACAATAAAACTTGTAAACTATTTGAACGCCTTTTACCTACCGCACTTGAAAGCTCTCGGCAAGGCAAACAAATTGGCATACTTTAATATCAATATTGGTTAAAAATTGGTAAAGCGACCGGAATGAAATTTTTGAGAATGCATGAAATTTTTTTTTTATCCCTAACCCTATCCATCCAACCTCAGTCAGATAAGGATTGTATTGACTTGTTTTAAGGTTATGTAATAGAACTGAGGCTCGACCGATAGCAACTTAAAACGATGCAGTCCTCACAGACACCAATAGATTTTCGTGTTTTCAGAAATTAGTTGCCCTACAATGGTCTCAACGTCTGTCAACGTTAATGAACATGAAATTTTTTTTGCGAAATTGTCGCGAAAACTGATCAGATCTGTGTACCGTGTACAGGACTACTGCTGATTTAAATGGTTATTGTGCGTATCACGCCTAAAATCAAGCTGCTATCACCCAAGTCATTAGCGGTATGTGTGTTTTGATATATATTTGTGACTCGTGCTGACAAGCGTCGCTGAACATTTCCCGTTTTAGTTTCCTCAATCAAATGGTCGGTGTTCTAGGATGGCTTAGTGTGATAATAATGATGTATTGTAAATAACTAAATTTACATTGGATAGAAGAGTGACTAAATACGGGGTATGTAAATACGTTTTGATTGGGATTCTTCCCTTCTTAAGTGGTTCCTCTGTCTATTCCACTGGGGTCTTTTTCTATTTTGGAGTATGCTTCGCTCAAGTGCGAGTATATCCTGCTGGTTTTTATTTTGTATGTATGTAACTACATGTACCACGATAAGTTCGTCGGAGAAAAATAACTAGAGATTGTTGAGAGGGAATATTTTACAAGGAAAAAAAACATCAATATTTGTAACAACATTTTTTTATGTCTGAACATCTTTTGTTTAAATAAAGAAATGTTATTAAGTAAAGTTTGCTTAACATTCTTCACAAAAGGAAAATATAATTGCTGGTTCTCGAAAATTGTTATGATTTGTGACAAGCTGCATAACCGCTTCAAGCAGGCTCAGTGCACGTATCGCGTGCCCTACTGGCGTGGAATGTTGCGCACGCAAACTTCACCCAAGAGCGCCTTACATAGATACTTGTTCGTGCTGTGCCACACAGCCTCAGATCCAAGACGGCCGTCAACTTCGCATGGGAAAGTCTTAATGTAGACCTGGGAATACAACAGAAAATCTAGCTGCCACATTTATACTTGGGATTTACAGCAAGACACTCGCTAATGGGTGGTGAATAATTGGAGGGTAGTATCCCTTTAATTTACGGCAGAACAGAACCGGTCAGCTTTTTTTTCTGCCTAACCCACACCGAGCTGATTGGTTTAAAAAAAAACTGAGCTATGTTAAAACAATTTTACCTATTCAGGTTCTAATATCGGTCATGTACCCATCACGGATAATCTTTAGCAGGGCAAACCTTCCACCAAAACTAAATCCGAGACTTTCATCGTTCTTTTTATTTGAATCGGGTTGTTAATTTCGTAATTTACGGCCTATAGGATTATTATCACATTCAGTGACTTATTGTCGTGTCAATGATTTGTAACAGCAGAGTTACCGATAAATTTACTTCAACGTGTGAATTTCAATCTTCCTTTGTTCTGGAATTTCAGTTCAGGCTTTCGAACAAGTCGTTGGCAATTTAGCTTGCTAAGGGGTTTAAGAGAAAGGCTAGCCCCTTATAGATTATAGATTTTCGCAACATTAACTATGATACAAATATGTAGGTTTTGTTCAATTTTTTAAATCGGTGTAAGGACAACTCTCATCTGACATCCGAGTATTTAGCGGAAATCTTCGCAGCACGAGTGGTGCTACATCTGAGGGAACTAAAGAATTACGTGAAAATCGAACTTCCTGTGACCCAAGCTAACTTTCCAACCTTCCAGCGTTTGGTTGGCTTGCTTTGGTCGGGGTCTCACTAAAGCTTGTGGCAGTCCTGGGTGCTCAGTCCCCCCCCCCCCCCCTCCCAAAAAAAATCTTGAAGATATGCACATATGTGTCCTTGGGAGGAATTTTAAGTAGTTCATCAATTCAATAACTGATGAAAGTGGAAATTCCTTGTATAAATGTTACAAAAAAACGTATTTTTTTTTACTATCTTCAAAATCGCTATTTTATGCTGTCCAAAGACCAAATCATAAAATAATTATTTGAAAATATTGACATTTCAGTCATTTGTTTGGAAGATAGCAAATTAAAGCTTCATTTACGCTCAACCAGTTTTAAGTAATAATTTGCTACTTGCAAATCTTCGGTGGTTTTTTCACGTTCTTCCACCGTCTTTAGGCTACTGTCCAGAAAACGGCAAGTATCACTAACAAACTCAAAATGATCACAGCGATATTGAATCGAGGGCAGGGGCAGTGTCGCCCTCTTCAAGAGGTGTTGGAAATTGTAATGAAGTCTTGCCAGTTGCCACTGTATATTAAGTTAGCAGAGATGTGGCATACTGCAAGATTTTCCAGTAGGAGGGGTTTCGCTTGTTCATCAGTGATGCACATTTTTTTCCTGGCAGTATTTAATTGCAAGGGATTCCAGGACCCGCTGGTCTGCTGCTTTCTTGGTGGTGAAGTGAAGCATCACTCTTGTTCCTTCCCACTTTACCCTTTCAGTATGGGTAGTGGTGGCACTTCGCTTATCAGAACGGGAAGTGGCTTGCATGTGTTCTGTGACCCTTGTGCTAATTTGTCGTTAACTCTTTGGCAGGCACCCAGTAGACTGCTGCCGTGGTCGCTGGGAGTTTCACTATTGGGACTTCTTGTTTGGGTTCAGAGCATGGGTCTGGTTGGTGAAGTTCAGCTTCAGTTGCCATCGTTTAGTGCTTAGATCTTAAATCAACACTGGAATTCAATAGGAGAAATCCAGTATTGAATTCCAGTGTCAGTTAATGGCAGAGTAATGGGCTGAACCGACAGCAGCCGACCATGTGACGCAAGACAACGTTCAACTTACACACAAAAGTCCACATTTTAAATCTTAAAATGTGCGAATTTTCATTTGATTTTACTATCGGTTACTTCAGGCAATGGTTGGGAAAACCACACGCACTTCTACGCCTCTTTTGGAAAAGTTTGTTGGAAAGAGTGGAAGTGCGCGCGGTTCTCCAGACCCTTGCCTGAAGAAAACATAGTAAAATTACTGTTTCATTAGAAAATTTGTCCGTTTAAACATTGGAATGTGGACTTTTTAGTTGAGCGCAAGTTGAACGTTTTTATCATTAACATTAAGGAAAATTGGAAATAAGCGAAAATCGTACACTAGAAATAACGTAGTTCAGTAAGCCACCTTTATGCACTTAAGTATCGGAGTGGCATGGCCTGGATTCGCTTGCATAGCACCTTATTCACTATGGCCACATCCTCCACTGGCATAAAGATAACTCACTGAACCCGTTATTAAGGTCACAACCATGACCAGGGCTCCATTCGACCGAAATTCACTCGGCCATAGACAATGGAGATGGACGACAAATCATACACTCACAAGGCTCAATAAAGGAGAAATAATATGAAAGAAAATTGGAAATTAGCCAATAGCGAAAATCATACACTAGAAATAACGTAGTTCAGTAAGCCACCTTTATGCACTTAAGTTTTGTCGGAGTGGCATGACTCGAATTCGAACTGGCTACCCAGTTCGAAACGTAAGTGCATAAAGGTTCTATCACGCCTTGCACCATAACTGGTTCCAAGCCTCGTGCAAAACAAACAACAATAGCGGTCCACTCTAATGTTCGTCTCACCCAAAACAAATCGTCTTTTTCACTGCGGAAAATCCAACACCTATCAACTTAACGTAACAGCCTCAGGAAGCTGCTGGATGGCCACCTCAGTGATCCAACCACACATGTGCATGCACGGTACTCCCCATACGAATGACGACTACGTGAGCCTGCCATCTCTTGGTCTCAAGCGTGCCGGTTCTTCTCCTTAGTCCAATAAGATCGTGAGGGCCCCTTCCCGGGACCGCTCCACCTTCCGTTAATCCAGGCTGGTGTTTCACCCCTGACTTTCGGTTGGAATCGTGGCCTCCCGTCAAGTTCATCATCAGGACCAAACACCACCTTTGGCCGGATCCACCTACCTTCAGCTCCTTACGTCTTCCACCCTTTGGCGGACAACGCCTTCAGTTACCCACCTCACCGCTACACAACACACAGGGAATGCTGTGGCTCCCTTCGCCCGTCATTTCAGCTGATGGTGAACGCCAGCTGTCTTGCTCCCACCGTGTCATGATCTCACGTCCCGCACGACGCCTCTCGGCAATTACCATCTCGGCCAAGCCCCTTGTTGGAACTGAAAACACCGTGGCACCCTTCCCGTGGTTTCCCGGGACCGACACACCTTCCGAATTGGCTCGCGCCTTTCGGTCGTTCCTTGACAAGGCAACTCACCCTTCATTGGAACTGAAAACACCGTGGCTCCCTTCCCGTGTTTTTCCAGGGACCGACCCACCTTCCGAATTGGCCTTCGCCTTTCGGTCGTTACTTGACATGGCAACTCTCCCTTCGTTGGAACTGAAAACGCCGGGGCTCCCTTCCCGTGGCTTTCCAGGTCCGTCCCTCCTTCCGATTTGGCCTTCGCCTTTCGGTCGTTCCTTGACAAAGCATCGCACCTTCTACGGGAGCTAAAAACACCATGGCTCCCTTCCCGTAGATTCCCAGAACCATCCCACCTTCCGAATTGGCTTACGCCTTTTGGCCGTTCCCTGACAAGATAACTCACCCTTCGCTGGAACTGAAAACACCGGGGCTCCCTTCCCGCAGTTTCCCGGGACCAACCCACTTTCCGGATTGGCTTACGCCTTTCGGTCGCCCCTTGACAAGTCAACTCACCCTTCATTGGGTCGAAATCACAGTGGCTCCCTTCCCGTGAACTCCCGGGACCATCCCACCCTCCGAATTGGCCTACACCTTTCGGTCGTTCCTTGGTAATGGATCCATCAGCCACTCACGCCCATCCCTTCGCCAGGTCAGCGCCCATCATGATGTCACGTTCCGACTCTGCAAGTCCCACCCTTAACTTCAACTCCGCCCTGCTCAACGCAGACTCCGGTGCTCTTTGGTATCTTCCCACCGGTGGTTTCCCTTCGGTGTCGGATCTTCACTTCACACGCCTGTGGATTCCATAGGAGGGAAAGCGTCCCCGCTCTTGTTTTTTTTTATAAGAGAGGACTGCGCCACGCATGCGCAGTGGGATATGTGAGCAGGCGTCCACGCACCGGAAGAAACCTCCAGAGGAACATCACATTCGAGGAATATAATGCTAAAATTATCAGGTTAAGTATGTTTTAGGCAAAAAGAACTTAGCCGGCCTGGCTGGGGGCCGGCAAAATGTTCTTTTTTTGACTTGTGACGCAAGACGGACAGTTTCGCTGCTGCGGGTTGGGCCTCCTTCATCGGCAACAACCCTTCTTGTCGTGTCGAACACCATCCAATCGGAAACATTGTCTTAAAAATGGAAGCTCCAAGAGCAACTAATGCTCCAATGAGTGACATTTGCATAGCATTCCACACTCTAACCACTTTTGACACCATAATAAAAGCACCTCACATCGCCAGAGAAACTGACTACCAGGTCCTACAACCTACACAATCTACGCTTCCATCCACCTATTTCTGCTAGCCTGTCAGAAATATAAAAAAGTACAAAAGCATCCAATATTATTTTTTCTCAAGATAAACCGCTGAGGAGTTTGACAAAACCGGCATCTGTGATCAGTTCAGTAAGATCGTCAAGCATTCCCGTCATTTTTTGACCGATTGGCTTGGCATAGAGATTCGGCAGGAAAAACGTCGATAGGACATCCTTAAGAATCACAAACTTACGTTTGAAAAAATTGACTGTTTAATAAGCTTAATAGGAATAAGCCAGTTGTTTAAGACCAATTGGAGCATTTCTAACTACAATAATATACAATGTCAATATGTACATTCCAATCTATCTGATGTACATAAAAGGGATAACACTAGCTTTAAAATTCCGATTAAGTTAAAATACACAGTTGCCAGGCTTAACAAAACAACCTGCACAAAAAAAAAAATTTATCCAACACTTAATTAAACATCATCATTACAAAATGTGTAAAATTTATACAAAAAAATTACATTATTGTGCTGTATCGTTAGGCTCTTTTATGGCAAGCAGATGTGTAATGTGGTATCAAAATCCTTTTTAGAGGAACTTAATGCGCCTTTAACACAGGTTCTTAGAACATTATGAATTGAATCACTACTTTCGTTTTTTGAGTTCCTCAAACCTCCTTGTCAGGTCATCAAAATCGACATCATCGCCACCTGTTGGCCCCTTTTGTCCCTCGTCTCCAGCAATACTGCCCGTCGGCACATTAGGCAACTCCGGTAAAGTATCCGCCGGTGCGTTTCGTGGTGCAGGAGTAGGTTTGAATGGTGCAGGCGCAGGCGTGAATGGTGCCTGGAAACCAAACTGCAATTAATCATTGATAAAAGATTCACAACAACATTGCAATTCTCATTTCAGAAACGCAACACGAAATCAGTCCAATTCATGACATGGTGGACGTCAGTGCAGGTCACCTAAGTCTCGACTTTGCCTGACGAAGCCTGTTCATAGCTAGCGACGAAAATTCGTAAGTTTATGTAGCAGTGAACTTGGACTGATTTTAACGTTGCATTTCTGAAGTGAATATTGTTTATGCCTTGTACGCTTAGATTTCAAAGGAAAGGATAATACTGTTCCACTACCTTTGAAATTTTCGACAGTCTGGTTTTTCTGGAGTTGGAGGGGCTCAGAACGACTGTCTTCGTCAGGCTACCACATCACCGCTCACTTCATCGTGGCGGTGAGCGGTGATGGAAAGGGTATTGGAAAGGTAAATATCCTTTCATTTGAAATCTAAGCGTACAAGACGTAAAGATGGACTCCAATTTTCAAAACAAGCAATGTGACATTTTTAAGAAGCGAGTACAGTATTATGATTAGCAGCCCAAGTAAAATTGCCTGACTAATGGTTTTTCCAATAAATATTGTTTCGATGTTTTTGGCCGTGCAATAAAATGCTTGTTTAAACACAACCCTTTCAGTCCTCACATCCACGAAAAGCGGACAAGTACGAGACGAAGGGAAAAGACTTCCTGTGCCTCTAGGCGAGTCCCGAGTCCTTGTCTCCGAACCATGGAAACGCTACTTCAAATCCTGAGACTAAACTACGAACATATAAGACTTGAAAAAAAAATCCGGTTCCCCCCGAACTGCGATCAGTTTCAGGCCTATTGATGCCGCTATTTTTGTTTGTCTTCCAACTGCACTTACGTCTGCCCATTCTTACGTGTAATCCACCGCAACTGGATTCTTCCTATCGTACCTTACCATGATAATCCAACCATATTCGGCCAAAATTGCATAAAATCTATGCTGGCTTGAATCAAGCCAACCAGTTCGTGCCGCGTGAAAAGAAACAGTGAAAGGGTGTGACGTAAGTTTTTGCATAATTTAAGAATTAATGAAGATGCAGATGAGCCTCAGACAAGAGGGGCATCCCAATTATTGGTAATACAGTAAGGAGGATTTTTACGAAGCAGAAAATTGTCAACTTAAAATCTACTACTGCACCGATACCTGTAAAATGTTTGGGTATTGGTCACAGTACCAGTACAATGGTATCGCTGTGGTACTGGTATGAGAACCGAGTAAACCTTCCAAATATAAATAAAAGAAGAGACAGAATAAAATAAAAACGTACTAATATTATTATTAGTTTTACCTGATTGTTTGGTTGAAATTTTGTCACTGAATCGTAAGAAGGAGCTGCCTCATCTGGAGGGCCAAAACCCACCGGCGGACCCGGATATGGCGCTTCGGCTCCCTTATCAGGGAGAGGCGGGTATGGATTGCTGGGAGGCACGGATGGAAGTGGAGGAGGCTGACTACCGCCACCTGAGCCACCACTTGGAGGTCTGGGTTGCTGAAACAGTCAATCGACATTCTATTTCTAATATCATCAGATCAATTTTAACAATGGCACAATGACGTACTCGGCTAACATTTATGAAAATAAAAAATTGAAATAAATCAAATTTTTGTTTTTTAGCTACGTTTGCAAAGCTACCAGTACATTTCATACCATAAATTTATTGTTTCTCTACCAGTCGAGAAACAATAACTAAGGAATCTGACAATTTTATTAGATAACAATTCCTGGTTGTTTATAGGAGACTTTCTGGAGGAAAATGTCAGAACCAGAGAGGCAGTAGAGATGCACAAAAATGAAAAATTTCAGATTGGACGACACCATTGTGGGTGAAAAAAATGGAAGAAACAGGATGGATGAACGGTACCATTTTGGATGCTGCGTAGCACTTGAATCCATTGTTACTGACATAATAATGATGGGTTTCACCGATCATGTCGCAATAAAACACTATCGTCACTAAGGCTGCACTGATACGATACTGGATCGAATCAGTTGCCGATATTTGTGGTGTCAGTATTACAGTCCTACCCGCAACTTTTCCTGTAGTGTCGATAACTCTGCAACTGATCGAAATAATGACACAGTTTGCGGCGTTTTGCTCAGAACATCACTGGGCATCTGCATAGCTATCCTTTAAATGTTGGTTGCCATTTAAAAATTTTCCATTTTATTAATTTTTGTAAGCTTACTTTTGATGAAAACTACACCGTTGATAAAAAAAAATTGCGGATTACTTTTTGGGTATTTGTATTGGTACCAGTGTCGGAAAATTGACTACTCGTTCCAGTGAAAAGTGCCGAGAATAGATTAACAATAGTTGGGCAATTCTTTCAGTCAAACAATGGTGAGAGTTGCAGGATGAATGGTGATGAGCATGTCCATATGCTGAAAAATATTCACACACACACACGCCACCACATTGCATTACGTAAGTAAAGTATTCACCGCATTTGAAAAAATTCTGAAAATTTGCTTTTAAAATGTTTCAGAGGCACTAAGATAGGTTGGGGCACTTCAACATGTTTTTTTTTTTAAATCAGTTATGGAAGTATCATCATATTTAGTTTTTATTTGTGTAAAGTACGTGACTTAACCATATAAATATTTTACGCTTTTGTATGATGTAGACAGTTTTCATGAATACTGAAAACCCATGTTTGCCTTTACATGGCTTTCCAATCATACACCGGACTTTTTAAGAAACCGAGTGTTAAACTGGTACGGTTTCTAATACTTATAAAAATATTTTTCATCAATAGGTTACTTTGTAACTGAAATAAATAACAAGGTTAAAAATATGAAAGTTCAGAATGAAAAATATGAAAAATATGAAAAGTTCGGAATGAGAGTTCATTGCAAGATCTTGGTCAAGAATTCGAAAAAAATACACTCACTTCAAAAATAAACAAATTACTCCACCCGTATTCGCAAATTTTTGACAGTTCTTTGTAAGTAGATGGAACACACTTCAACTGTCTTCATGAGGCGTTGTACTCGTTCTTCCCCCTTGGCTCACAACATGGCATGATTTTGAATTCGGCGGTCGTAGCCTCCTGGATTTTTCTAACTCCTTCCACTATGCATAACGCGGTCGCTTAGGTCTTCATGCACGATAAGTTTCATGGTTGACTTTGAGGGTGCTTGGATGTTCATTAGTTGTTTATTGTTGTTCAGATGAATTTGTATTGCCAACGAATCAAGCCCTCTTAGATGTCTAATGAACATCCAAGCACCCTCAAACATCAAATAAATTGTATGTGAAGACCTAAGCGACCGCCTTATGCACAGATGGAAGGCGGCCGAAAAATCCAGGAGGCTACAACCTCAGAATTCAAAACCAAGCGCGAGCCATGTTGTGAGTCAAGGGAGAAAAACGAGTACAACGCCTCATGAAGACAGTTGAAGTGTGTTCCATCTACTTACAAAGAACTGTCGAAAATTTGCGGAATACGGGTAGAGTATTCTGTTTATTTTGAGATTGAGCCAATTTTTTTGGACTCTTGACCAAAATAACAAGGTTTTCTATTAGATCATTAGAATCTACTATTTTCCTTCACGGTTCAATGTAAAAATTCAAGAGGCAAAATTAAAAGAACATGCATTTATTACAACTATTATTTACTGCATGCAGTACAATGAGGAACGTGTGGGTGGAACAAAAAAGGAGATAAAAAATGGAAACAATAAGGTAAAAAATACGTAATACTGTAGAGAAAAAAAGCACCATTTATACGTAATGCAGTGACTTGATAAATGATTAAGTTTGAGTGGTCGTTTGGCAAAAGGAGGCATTTCCGTGGAGTTTGGTGTGTAGAATACAACGGGCTTCAAAATTATATATGTTGTTAGCCAGACACTGGGAACAAATCAATTGAAGTAGGCCACAACAAGTTTATTTGTTGTTGCAGTGTTAAGGTGATGTCGTTCCTTTTCATTTGTAGTTATTCAACCTAAAGACGTGAAAAAATAAAAAATTTGCTTCTCAAGCTCCATGCGGGCAACTCTTTTCAGGACCAAATTTTAAAAAACCCTCAAAGTGTGTATGCAGCTAATGAACAACTACTGGTACAAATTCATATTTTTTTCCTTTAAATGTAGCGTTAATAAACATTTTTTTAGAAGTGGTTCCCCATAAATTTATTAAGTGGTTCCTCATAAAATTAGTTTAGATTAAATTAGGATCTGTTAGCCACGATGTTGATTTCACGTAAAAGAAGTCTGCTGAAGGTTTGCTAAATCAAACGTCCACGTTCGGATTGCTTTAATGCGGCGATTACTTTTCAAGGAGAATGTGTACTCTGCGATCACCTGCCATCCGTTTCACTTTTAGTTTTGGTGGTGTTGAAAGAAAAGCGTAGTTCTTGCAAACTTAACAAAGATTATTACAAAAATAAATTTCTCTACACAAGTTCTTCCAACATTTAATAAAATAAGTGCCATAATCCATAAGTTAAACTGCTAATAAAAGTTTAGCATAGGCCTTTCTTTGGATTAAAAAATAATAATTTCTTATTCACAGCAGATTTACTTATATCTAAATTTTTAGTACCTAAACAATAAAATTAATGTGACGTGATTAACCATCAGCAGTAACATCAAAACCATCAAACGAGCAGATGGTTTTTTCCTATCGGCTTAGCATCAGCCAAAAATGCGGCTTTCGGTCGGACACTAATTGTGAGTTTCAACACAAAATTAGTCTCCAACCTACACTAATTCAGTATCAGTATCCAATCGACACAAAGTTCAGTATCAGTTGAATTATAACTTAATTAGTTTGGAACGGGTTGGTACTAAATTTAGTGACGGGCAATCCCTCAGCCATAAGAGCTTTCGATTTTTTTTATGTGCGTGAACTTGATTCAGTTCGCACTTACAGGGTAAGTAAAAGGAGCGGATGGTGGCGGTGGCAACCCATCGGGTGGAATGTTGAATCCTACTGGGGGCGGCTGAGGCATTCCAGGTTGTGGCATGCCGGGATATCCTCCACCTTTGTTTTCATTAAAATCGATAAGAATCGCTTCGGCAACGCTCACTTCGTCCTGCCTCATGACTTCGGGATTAGGTTCGTACGGAACATTGTGGCTCCTGGCTATCTCAATAAGATATCGTTCAACGAGAATCGCTGGAGGTGCTTGTGGACTCAACTTCTGCATGAGTTTGTCATTCACTGTACCCACAGCATTTTCTCTGCAAGCCTGAAACGAAAGATAGATAAATAATAATAAAGTTAAAAAAAACTGTAATAATTCCCTGGTTAACACAAGAGATAAGGAAACGCAAAAAAAAATTCTTAGGTTGACGGGTGAGGTTACAAGCAATGAGGTATTTTATTTGATTTTTTATGTAACTGGCCAAATTTCTTGACACTCAAAGCTTGAAGAGGATGTAGTCAGCCTAAAAAACATAATATTTTGTAAATATGTTAGTTTATATCAGCTGGTATTCAACTTTTTTAAGCCAAATAACTTCTTAGTGGCCATT
Organism: Lithobius niger; assembly: GCA_023313725.1. Lineage (NCBI taxonomy): Eukaryota > Metazoa > Arthropoda > Chilopoda > Lithobiomorpha > Lithobiidae > Lithobius > Lithobius niger. The sequence goes on from JAHWFP010203905.1 coordinate 27,642, forward strand.
GAAAAGCATATTTTGAGCCTGTTAAAGTGGTATATCGGAATGTCAAAATTGGTCAAAATCTGATTTCTAGCAGTTGGACCAATACAAGATACAAGATTCAAATAATATAATTTGTTTAATCCTTAAAATACAGTAATTAATTTTGGTTTACTCCAGCGAATCACGAACACGCATCCCCACCACCTTCATCCCACAGAGCGTTTTTATTTTATAAAAAAGCTTATTGCAGACCAGCTCAAAATATTCAGCTTCATTAATTTGAGATTATAAAGCAGCAAAGCTACAAAAATGTTGGACATACATTTTGGATGCCTGTGATCTAAAACTCATCACAATAAACACACAAGGAACTTTAAAAACTTGTTTCCCCGACTATGGAAGATGCTGACGGCTTATTTAGATCTACTGGTGGTCCTTGATTGTACAAAGTAATTGGGACCAAGGGGACTCTTGGATAAAGAAATTATGCAGATTACTGAATTTGCATGTATATTTACATGTAAATTCAGAGAACATTTCTCATTTCTACACTCATAATTGAGTAAAATTTTGTGATGGGAGAATTTGTGTCTTGACCTGCAAGAAGATTACAAGTTTTTGATGAAAAATGATTCAATAAACGGAAAAGGCATAAGCTACATTTTGTAATTTTTCACAGTGAAGTTTTCTCGAGACAGACCGTTCTACTGCAATAGATTTTTACCTGAGCGTATTGTTTGCCATATTTCATTGTAAGTTGATCTGCAATGACTTTCATTTCCGCTACATCTGTAGTTAGACGAGGAGCAACCCAAAGCAGACTGGAAATGGCTTCTGCTAATCCATCATCTAGCGTTCTAGTGAATGAGAAAATCAGAAGACCAGAATCAACTAAAACACATAGGCAAGCTTACACCAATAACAGAACATAGGCTATTTAGGGGCAATGGGATGGCCAGTCATTATATGGAGCGTAGAAAGCTGCGCTGAGTGCCAGTTAATGCAGCCGTACTGTGCATGTGCCGAGTAACTGACAATTGAAACTTACATTGATCATACAATGTCACAAAATAGATGTTGGTAAAGAATGTATTGAATATAACCGATGTAATCAGTTTAACTAATACAGGATCAGTCTTTTGTAGTATATCGTGTATTAAGATCTATAGGAAAGACTGATCGTATATCGGTCGATGTAATATTATTTGATGTTGTTTGGCAATTGGCACATTAACAGTCAACATTAAATTTTCAAACGCTATTTTTCAAAACCATGGAACTAGCATTGGACTGACAACATGGCACACACCTTTAACCATTTCAGACAGGATGGGGACCTGTATACAGTAAAAGAATCTCGTACCATTTAGGCATACCCTACAAAGCAGCTGATGTTAGGTGTACGGGTGGTACGATACACATTTTTTATCCTTGTCAGAAATTTACAGTAGGCTGCTTGGCCTACACAAGTAAAATTAAAGCAAAATTTAAAAAAAACTACGGTATAAAAAAAAGTACACTGCCTCATCACTCAAACCACACTAGGGAGACATCACCACGAGCTTCAACAAATGTGAACACCACCAGTAATTTGATATTTTTATAATGCTCACGAGTCTGCTCGATAATTCGATACGTCAGAAAAAGTATGATACAATAAACAACACACATTTTTAATGCAATATTATCGATTATCGTGCCACGGTCCGCAGTTAGGTACCAACTCACTCCCTTTAATAACCTACTCTAATTAAGAAATAAGAACCTCACAGTAGCATCCACTTCAAATAAGAAACACTTGACATTCAACTAACATTTAGGCATAGGCTTAGTAACAACATAATACAGATACTTATGAATCTCTGTTTAATTGGATTTTTTTTTTAATTCAGACATTTTCTTAGGCATATCTCACTTCCTACAGTTTAGAAACACGACCATCTCAATGATCTCACCTACTACTGCCTGGTGATGGCAGCCATGTTGGATCAATAAGTGGTCAGGAAGTGAGCGAAAAGAAAGCTGCATCAATTGCCTTAGCAATATATCAGCTCCATGACGTCATAGTGGGAGGAGTTTGGATCAGTCGCCTCAAGTTAAACAGTTATTCTCACGTCGCTCTAGTTTAGAAACACCTCCTGTATATCTCTAGTTTTTCTTTTTTGCACATCATTTCCATCCTTTAATTTTGTTTTCCTGGGGTTAGCGATGCTTACGTCATCAACTGGTTGAACTTCCCCTTACAGTGTATTTGGGTATATTTCCATACAGGTCCCCAGTGTGCTGCCAGATACAGTACTACAGCGCATCAGTTTAGGTAGACAAGTTCTTGGTTGCGGGTTCTGGTGTTATGTGTTAGCCGCAGAGAACGCGACAGCGTGAGAGAGGTACGTAATTTGAAAAAAAAAACTGACCATCATTTTCATCAACAGTGACCTTGATTTACCCTACCAATCTGTATTACCCTTTACACCAACCTTCCACATGTACACATCCAGCGAAAAAATGAACCATCTTCTACTTTGAATGTTCAAAATCAATCGATCACAATTGTAACGCTCAAATTCAAAAACAAAAATACACACTG
>JAHWFP010203905.1:35207-64899 GCA_023313725.1 Lithobius niger
CAGTGTGTATTTTTGTTTTTGAATTTGAGCGTTACAATTGTGATCGAATGTACACATCCATGGTGGACAAGCTTGGAGCCACTGTGGAAGTGGCAACGTGTATTTTTTTACATTGGTTTCGTCCAGTTTGTTTATTTTGCTGTCATTCATTTTTGTAGAGCATTAATTAAGTATGATAGGCCTAATAGGCTAGTTGAAAACAAAATGAAAGAGGACGAACCAAGAAATAAACAGTGTAAAAAACCTGTACAATGACAGCGGGAAAAAATAATCAATAGCAGATTTACCAGGGTTGCACACATTAGTAGGTGAACTTTCAGTTGACCTCTGCTTAGGCTCAGGTTCCATGATACTGCCACTAACCATGGACAGAATCATCTCTTGGCAAGAGGGGCTTTGGGGACAATTTTCACATGCCCCTGCTATTGGATTTGATTATTAATTTTAGTATGGATCCGTCATTTGTTGCCTATGAGGGCAGCATCTACACAAAATGACAGAATCTTAAAATGGTTATCCACAGCTTCGAATCAATCGGCTATGATCGTTTGCTTCTTATGACCGCAAAAATTATTTGGAGAAAGCAGGTCAAAATGAGTGGCACTTAGCTCAATTAATGGCCATAACAAACTGTCCACGATAGGCTGACACAACCTTGTCTGAACATGAGCTGAAGAACGGGAGTTTTAAGAAGGCACGTCAGGCTTTCGCCCTTGGCTGTTATGAGAGCTTTCAGTAAAAACGCTTAACCAGTGCCTTCTGTCATAAATTTGTCATGATAAAATGTCAGTCCAGAAAACTTAACGCACAATTTTAGATTACAGGAATCTCACCAGATTCTTGCGAATTTTCAACAGACAGTATTCGTCCGTCTTCATCAGGCACTAAGAGTTACACTAACTCTTAGTGCCTGAAGAAGACGGACAAATACTGTCTGTTGAAAATTCGCAAGAATCTGGTAAGATTCCTGTAATCTGCAACTGTGCGTTAAGTTTTCTGGACTGACATTCTTAACAATATGAGCTTTCAGAGTAAAAACCCCTACGGTATTTTTAATGAGATTTGTCATGGCGTTGTCGAGCCCCATCACGACCACCAAGAATTGCATACCAGAGAAGGCTGCACCCAGCTCAACAGACAACACTATAACTAAATAACGAAGGTTCTTTGTCACACAGGGCATGCTTTTGTTGAGGGGAAGAACAGTTTTTATCAGAGATATGAACACTTAGTAGTGGGTGTGATTGTGTACTGATCAGGCTCCAGAACGCTGGTCGTCTGTTACAAGGATCCATCACTAACTTACAACCCTACATACAGTGATCACCTCACAATTCAAGGACACGTGAGCAGCTCGTAATTTTTTTTTTTTGGGGGGGGGGGGGCGCCACAGTGGGATGGTGGTCGTTTCGTGTGTATACTGCCAGCTCATAATTTGACATAGAGAGTTAGTTGTCAAGTTGTCCACATACATTATAATGGTTTGGAATTTGTGTTCACTACATTCTGTATCTGTTATGACGTCACGACCAAACAAACTGTTTCGTAAGCTAGTACTATACTAACAAACGTACAAAGTTACATACAACAGCCACTACAAGCATAACACTCACTTCATCTGCTGTATAAGTCCAAATCGAGCCAACAACAAATCGCAGTACATTTCCACTACTTCCATGGCTTCGACCATATAATCTTCTCTAATAATATGCTCCACCCGTATCCTGGCTCTTTCGTCTTTTCCATTCGCGATGTAGTCGGCTATTTCTTTTCGAGCTTTTTGCGCTAACTCCGTTTTCTTCTTTTCCAATAGTTTAAGTCGGTTGACCGCTAATCGTAAGTTCGTTTTGAGTTTGTTGTAACTTGCTCCGCCAGAAAACATCTTCAAATGTTTGTTTGAAATCCGTCAAGCACCTGACCTCGCCTTCTTTTGCTTACAAGTATGACATCAGACCATCAGCAGCTGACTTTTCGTCGATTGCAATGCAGACCGGACGTTGATATTTGACGTCATTTCCTGTTAGTCGGGTGTAACAATATAATATATCTAACTTTATGGCCAAGGCTGTCTGGGATAGAAGCGTTTAGTCTCGCTTGCTAGTTTCTCTCTCAGCTGGCCTAAGATCGATCATATACAACGTCACAAGATGACAGGAATTTAAGAACTGGTTTCCTACGTGGCCCACAGGAGGGAAGGACGTAATCGGAGGCGAAAAGAAGAGAAATCAGAAACAAGGAGCGGGTTCTCTTCGTCCATGCCTGTCATCACCAGTTCTTCACTTCTGCCTACGAATTTGATATTGTCCTACGCCCGTCTACTCCGACTTCTGGCTACCTCAAGCAGTGGCGTGCACGGGGGGGGGGGGGGGGCCCAAGCCCTTTTTTTTTAAAGCCAAGAAAGGGGCCCAAAATGGTAAAAAAAAAAAAAAATGAGTGACAAAAAAAAAAAAGACCCCAGAAAAATAAAGCCTCACCGTACCCTTTTACTGAAATGTTTCCCTGCCCTCTCGGATGTCCGTGCATACTACTGCCCTCAAGCATGTTTGTGAGGGGGTGCATATTTGTGAAATCCCGACGTTTAGTGCCACTTTTAACTGCACTTTCGACTTTTGGTCTTTCTCTTGTGTTTTTAACAATTCTTTTTTAATCTTTATTTTAGTTTTTTTTATTTATTTTTATTTATTGGCCTTATTATGCCTCCTGGCGATGGGCTAAATGTAAATAAATAAATAAATGTTGGGATCCGACCTGGAGCCCATGGATTTATTGCTTCGGGCTCCACGTATGTCCTTTTTTTTTTTTTTTTTTTTTTGTACCAAGTTTAAATGAGTTTAAAGTTGGCACATTTACTTGTATTGTCGTTTTCTCGTAAACCATTGCTGCGATAAGTACAATTCTCTGAATTTCTGTACAACAACAGTATGGCCAGTACAACATATAGCAAAATTCGAAAGATGCATCAGCTTAAAGTGAACTCAAACACTGAAGTTTCTGGTACTACTACGATTAACCACCTGCCTAATGAAGTTTTAACACATGTCTTTACCTTCCTAGATGTCAGAGATCGCCTGCGAGCCGATTTAGTTTGCCATCGTTGGAGACAGGTTTTACCGTTGAGTTGGCCTACGAACCTGAACTTAAGCTCGTTAAGTGTTTCTTTACAAACCGACGAGTCTTTAACTTTTCTATTGCCTCGTTGTGGGAGGGCTCTTCGGACGCTACAGCTAGATATAGACAAATGTTATTCAATTAAGGTTCTGGATTTTGTTGGCAAAAACTGCCCGAATCTTAGGGAGATTAGCCTCAGCCTGTGGAAAACAACTGGTAAAGGGTTGTCCGAAAACCAGTTCTTAACAAATCTTGCAGTTGGATGCCCACTACTCAAGAAGGTGTATTTAATGGCTCTGTCAATAGATGACGACACTATCAGTAAATTTTTAACACGATGTCATTCATTGGAAGTTTTGATTCTCAAGTATAACTCCTCTATCACCAAATTATACCCAGATGCTCTTAATGTCAAACTAAAGTGCCTATGTATCAGTAATTGTCCATATTTAGATTTTAAGCTTGTTACGGAACTCTTACTTACAAAATGCCACTTCTTAGAAGAATTGTGCCTCATTGACCCAATTTTGGAATTTCCCGATTTGATGAAGTTGTTGTCTCATTATAAGAATACACTAAGAGTGTTTTGTCTGTATGAATACTCGCTAGAACCGTATGAATGGTGAGATCCCGAAGTTAATGAAACATGTAGAGGTGCTTTCGTTAGCTTGCACTACCGGATTGGACAAAGTCTTCATGGAGCTGTTGGTGAAAAATTGCACTAGATTATGGGCGCTGGACTTACGTGAGACATCCATTTCTGATGTTGGGTACTCCTACCTAGCTTCTGCAACATCGTTAAGAATACTAGATGTGAATAACGCACTCATTTCGGCAGAGATTATTAACTGTTTGGCACGCCAAGGTCGTTTGGAAGAGTTTGTTGCCAGCACCTTTAATGGTCAGTTGGTGGATGAGAGTTTTTTCCCTTTAGTGAACTCCTGCCCTAACCTTCGCTATCTTGACGTATCATACCACAACAAAATAACACAAAAATTGGTGGAAGAAATCAAGTCTTGTCTCAACTGTGGAATCCTTAAAGGACCCATAACATTGCGTGCTAGCCAAACAGCAATAATCCATCCTTGCGACGGCTGCGATGGGTAGAAGTGTCTCAAGAATTATTTACAGACTACTTTTATGACACATTTGATGAGTGGTAATTTTTGATGTGAACTTTATACTCAAACTCTTTTAATGTTGGTGTGTTATTTTTGCATAATAAACGAATTGGTTTAAAAAGTTGTACTGCAAAAATTTTTCACCAATGTAGAACATTCGGCCTATTCGCAAAGAATTCTTAAAATTTGTACGTTACAGGGGAGTGTAGGGGCTTGTGGTACAAGTGTTTGATAAGTTGGATAAAATCAATGTTTTTTCCCCTACCCAGAAAAGCAACTGCTCATGCCACATTCACAACATTATACAGATTACATTTGCCAGTAACAAAGATGTCATTGTTGAAAGTTTGTTGTTCAGTTTGTTGAATCCACCCAAAACCAAAACTGGTAGCCTATAAGAGAAGCCGCCAAATTTCCAAAAGGGGTCAGCCTTGAAAGTAATGATACCATTCAACTAGTGGAAAGGCTGCCAAGGTTACTCCTATTAACCAAGTTAATCGCATAGACTAATAGTTCGAAAGTTAAATGAAAACTAGAAGATTGCTTTAACGTCCAAAGTATTTTTTATTCATTTATTTATAAAATAATTGCAACGCCCAAAAGAGCTGTAAATGCAATTTCAAAAAAACAAAATTTCAAGACAAATACTGTATAGGAACTAGGAAGTAAAATAGCAACTAAGTTTTTAGTTTTGCCAACTGTGTACGATTTTCGCGAAGTTAATTGTTAACGACTTCAAACTCGGTGGGGATACAGTTTTGTCCATTTTTTGTTTTTATTTTCTACATTATCTGTGATACCAAGAATTTATAGGGTTTGGAGGAGAATTTGTAACTCTAAAAAGTCCCTATTGAAACACGTTAGATCGGTCCCCATTAGTTCAGTACGAGTTTTCAGAGGGCGCCACGAGTTCCATCTGATAATTTTTACTCATTTTTCAGCCCAAATCTACAGTAAACTAAATTACAACTAAGCTAGGCTAGATAATAATTAAAATCAAGCTAGTTTCGTTTAGTTTAGTTTAATTTTAGGCTGAAAACTGAATAGAAATACCCACATAAAACACATGGCGCCCTCTATAAACTAACACTGAACTAATACGACTGTATCCAAGACGTTTCAGTATGAGTTTCAGTCACAAATTCTCCTCCCCAACCCTATAAATTCTTGGTGATACTCATAAGTTACGGTGGTGACATAGCAAACAAAACGGCCAAGTCAATTTTCAATTTCGCCAACTACGCAAATTTTCGCGGAGCTTCCTTTCCCCCACTCCTTACAGCCTAGCTATGCAGGGAAGCAACCAGAAATGATCAGGGGCAGCATTTCAGTTACTCCCAAGCTACGCAGAAGTGTTGCGAAAACTGATGGGAAAAAAAATGTATTTTAAACTTTACTTTCAATTTTTCAAACTGACGAAATGATGATGATGATGATTAACCAGTACTCGTGGAAACTGGAATTTGCAGTGAAAATTTGTCCGATTTTGCCTACTCGACAACTCGAATTTGCCAACTGTATGGGTTTCTTGGATGGTTGGGGGGATGTTCCCCCCAATCCCCCCCCCCAGTCGCTTCGGCCCTGAACGGGCCCATGTAGCCTCAAAACTGGCAATGTCGTTCGCCGAAACCTTCGCACGGATGCACATGAAAGTCAACTCCTACAATGTGGCAATGTGTGTGGGGGTCTCCAGGAGTGAGCCATCTGCCACATTTGGGGAACCAACCAGCAATCAGATTGGGCATATTTAGGCCTAACACTAGAGCAAACACAACGCGACGCGAATAAAACATGTCCGTAACAAGTTTTGACGCATTTTGGCGGGGAGCCCGCCTAGCAGCGATTACGCGAACTAGTGGGAGCGCTACGCATGGACCTTATTTATTTAGTTTTGTTTGTTATAAGGTTTGGTACATCGAGCATTTCAAACGGAAAGCAAAAATACACGTAAGTATTAGGATAATAGTAAAAACTGCAGATATTCAATGTCTCGGTCAGGGTTAGTACACCAGGGACGAAAGCATTTTCAAGGCCAACTCTAAGCCAATTTCAAGGCCGTTTTGCACACCAAATTGTTCAAAATTACCTTAAAATAAATTCAATCTCTTTGCTAGCCTATATACTCTATAATTGAATAAACATCCATTTAAAAGTTATTTTTCCCCCATCGCGGAACAAGTTGCTTTTCCAATACCGCACTTATACGTGAATACGAAAGAAGGCACGTCGCATCGTTAACAAAAGATAAGCATTAGGCTGACGAACTATTTTTTATTTACGATTTAAGCATGTGTTGATTTTATTTCATCAAACATAGTACCTTAACCCTTTAAGGACGGGTGCGCCCGAATGCGCCCGCTGTATAATCATTGTTTACAACTCTTCTACAAGGCATATCGAAAACTTCCTGTCAATTACAGTAAAATTAAAACAGGGATATGAAAGCCAGATCATTAAGGATAAAAATGACACAGGTTTCATTCCCTTACCTCAACCGGGTGAGAAGCTGCGATTTTTTTTCTACATGTCAGTTATAAGCTCCTAGCGCACACACAGTCCTTAAAGGGTTAACAAAATTCAAGGCCATTACAAAAAAAAGTGCAAATTTTCAAGGCTTTTCAAGCCTTGAATTTGTGGTTTCGAAATTTAAAGGCTTTTCAAGGAATTCAAGGCCGTGTACGAACCCTGCTCGGTATCGGATTGGAATCAGTAGGAAAAAATTGGTATCAGCATCAAGAACTTTGTGTACCTTGCCTTGTTTCAGACTGCTTTCGGAAACACGAGCTCAACACAAATCTGTATCTTAAATGAAATCAGTATCAGCGTCGGTATAACAGATATCATGCGATATCGAATCGGTATCTGTACCTAATCAGTAGAAGTGGTACCGGTATAGCCTTCGTAAAAACTGCTTGTTAACACCCTTTACCACACAAGCATCCGTTCCTAAAAGACTAAAAGTGAAACGTCACTTTTTGTGGAAGCAGCATCACATGACTGAACCAGCCGCTGATCTGTCCAATTGGTTTAGGAAAGTGTGCGTTAATGTGCAGAAAAGGAAGATGAGCACAGGTACGAACCCAGGATAATGGGACCGCGCATTTCAACCATTAGATTTGCTTCATTCTTGAAAAGTATTCCATCCAGTAGGTTGAACATTACAGTAGTGCACAAATTCACCAGTACAAAAATAAAACAAAACAGAAAAGCGTCTTTATTAACTGACTAGAAAATACACGGGTAAATTGTGTACCTTTGAGCAAACGTTGGGACGCAGGGCAAGCACTTAATAAACAATTATAGCAATTGATTGTACACGCTAAGTAACGGTTGTTGCTTCAACGGGTAATGAAATGTTGGGCAACATATTGCTGCAGTCATGTACAAGATCAACTTTGTCTTCTAAATGAAAAAGTTCGTTAGTCAGCTGCCGCAGAGTTGGTGCCAAATCCTAGACGGAAAAAAAAGGAGAAATTGAATATACACCATTATCCTAAAAATCTAATACTGTTTTTATAAACTGCATTGCCCCCAAAAAACAATACTTTTTTCTTTTTAGAGAGCACTAAATTAAAAATAAAACCCACCAAATCATGGGTGATGATGTAGTGGCAGACAATCACCTGGAGACTGGAGAGCTTCGTACAAGTAGATTTTCAGGTTCAGCGCCCAATAATCATACACATTGTTTTTGTTTTTTTACTATGCATGGACCTGACGGAAAATTTGTTGTAAAAAACTGGGTCCATACAGATTCAACAAGTCCTGCACAACAGCAACATGGCCTAAGAAAAAACGATCTGACTCTTAACACTGTCCTAAACGATCTGTACTAAGTTTAAAGGTTAGTTCTTAATACTAACTAGTTTGGTCAAATCAAAACTTTCTAGTTTTCAAAGAAGTGGTATTTATCTTCTTCAGCAGAGAAATTGATGAAAGACGAAATTTTGTCTTAATATTTAGGTGAACAAAAAATTAGGGATTGACTGCTGCAGTGATTTGCCAGTCTTACCGGTGCCAGCACATTTCGTAACCGGTGTAGGTACCACTACCAGTACTAGTTTAAAAATGTTGTTGACTTTGTAACTTTTTAACTAGGCCTACCTTAAAAGTAAAAGTTGCAAAACCAAAATACAATCTTATTTATTTGGAGGATTATTGTTATTAAAACACGTCAAGATGCATACTTTGGAACGTTGAAGACATTTACTTACGGAGGAAAAATACGCACGACTAAAACAAAAAAAACAAGAATAATTTATACTCTTGCGAAGTGACTATTCAAAATTCGTCAAGAGTAGAAATTATTCTTGTTTATTTTTAATTGTGCATATTTTTCCTCAGTAAGTAAATTATTATTACTACTTTTTGAAATAGCAGGCATGCAAACTCATTTCAGAACTTGAAGAAATGATTCTTGATGAAACCAAAAAAATACTAAATAGACTCGCAGAATATCCTTCAAATATTCGACAAGAAACATGACATTTCTAGCTTGTTGGTATTTTTTAAACTTCGGATTTATTGTCATCATCAGAGTTGCTCCGTAGCCATCACTACGTAAGTCTATCACTATGCCAGTGCCGAGATTTTGTTCACGATGGCAACACCAAAAACGTTGCCCAGCTGCTTAATTAAAAGTTCGGTAACTAAACCTTTTTTTGGTGTTAGTCTTGGAAACGAAATTCAGGTTTCAAGTTTATTTATTTTGATAAACCAAAGCAACATGATGAAACAACGATTAATTTGAAAAACGAAAGATTCGGCTGTTTTACATTGGTTGATGCTCATCATTAAAAACGTACTGCAAATTCAAGATCCACAGTTCAAAACGCACCACCAAACGTTGATAAAGCTTCCACTCCACACTCCAATAAACTACAGCAAGTGAGTTCTTTGGAATACAGTAAAGTTCATTTACAACGAAGCCGTTTTTAACGAATTTTACTTCTAACGAAGTAATATCACAATATTGGTTTGACGTCTACTCTGTCAATGCATTTTGGATTCGCTTATAACGAATTATACATAATGAAAATAACGTACAACGAACAAAATTGTTGGTCAAATTGGGAATTTTAATTCTTTTATAACGAAATCTCTTTTTTTCCCGGAATCCAAATAGTCTTGTGCACATGCACGAAACAGATATTCATTACGGTGCACAGAAAAAAATCAAATAAATGTCTTTCATAATTTAGGAGAACCATTTTTTTTTAAATTACAGGCGGTCATGAACTAGGCTAAAGTTGAAATCTCCGTGTCGACAACACGCGTCCGAAAGTAGGCGTTTATTAGTCTAAAAATCGTTTTTCCACCTGATAATCGATAGTGTGAAGGTTTATAGGCTCCTTTTCCATTTTAGTTGTGCATCGTGGCTGCTGATTTAATTGTTTAATACTGTAAACATCATCTTTCTTGTGATTTGTGACGACGAACTAAAACACAACCGCTCACGTGAAATCTGAAGCGAGCGGCGGCGTCCGTGTTGAAATCGCGCATCAGCCAATGAGAGCACCCCAAATCGGTCACGTGGTGCCAACCTGCAAATGAGGGAACGCTATCTTCAATTGCTTTGGGAAGTTAGCTTGAAACAGCCAGAAACAGCCTACAATACGCCTGATTGGCTAATGCCAAATTGCCATCGAGAAAATATCTTGAGAGGACTGGATAGAGGAGACTTCCAGCCTTCCAAGGAACACTGCCTCATAATTCTGATTACCACGTGTCCATAAAATTATTTTATGACAAGAATGGGAATTTTATATTTTCATTTCTCAATAAGGACCATTTTTGATATGCAACTGCAATTTTTGCTGCGTGGTTTTTCGTTTAATTTCCCTTCAAAAAATTGTGCGGGCGGGGCCTGAGAACCAGCTTTGCTTTTTTTAATGGCCGCAGTGTACAATTTTTCTACTACTTCTAATCTCTTAGTACATTTACCTGTATGAGCAGTTGAGTTTTAACCAATTGTTGGGTTAAGTTGTTAATTTCATGCGTTGCGGCTTGAAATGGATGGCACATCAATTCAGAAACGTTACGCTGTAGGCTAATATTCCGCTCCCCTGAAATTAAAATTAGAATACTGTAAGAACATACTTCGTGGGAACAGCTCAACCTTACTTTACGTAAAGAAACTGTAATATCTACATTTAAACTGTTGTTCGCAAATTTGAGAAGCAACGTAAAGGCCACAATATATTCCAGAAGCCTACTAATTCCCCATGATACTTTCAGACAAGAATTATGAATTCAGTTTCAGACTTAAATTTCAGTGAAAGAAACGCAAACAGAATCTTGCTGAAATTAAACGACATATTTACAACAGGAATCCAGAAAAGAACGTCTAAAAGAATGCTGCGGTCGAGCATTGTAATTGTATATTCAATGTTAAAGATTCACGACACACGCACTGGAAAAGGCTTGAATTTTTGTATTGGAAATCTACTGATGAGAAAATTAACGGTCTGTAATAATAAAACTTGTTGGGAAGTTACTGAAAATTAACCAACCAAAGTAAAGTTATCGAAACATCGGCTTTCAATAGAATTCGGATGCCAGCTGTCGGCATGAAAAGGTATAACAGGTTAGCATTCTTCCCAACGCACAACTGAAGCAACGTTCAAACTTAGGGTAGCCTATGCAATAAGGCTAATGACAGGTAACCGCCTCACATTGTAACATGGATAAGCAAACGATTCATACTTACTAAGCTTTTTATGAAGCAACCTGAAAAGCAACAAAATAAAATATTTAATTTTACACAGTATGACAATGCAAATGAAAACATTTTCAAAGAAAAGACAAAAAAAAAAAAAAATATTAAAAAAAGAAAAAAAAATCATGTGGTACTGACCACCTACGTTTTGTACTTCAACGGTGCGTGGTTCTTCCGTACTTTGGCGTCACTGCTATCTGTTTTCGACTGTAATGTGTCTTGGTCACCAACAGCTTTGTCGAACGTGCTTTCAGGAAAAATTACTAAATAAAAAAAAAATCCATTAGGCCACTTAAAATAAGAAAGTTGTTTCTCGAGCCTTTTACAAAAAAAATAGGTGCGGGTGGGCAAATTTTTTTTTTATTATTTATTTACTTTTTTTACCATAATATAGAGGTTGTAATTTAAAAGAAAGCCATTTTTGTTCTATTTTTTTAATGAAAAACTTCAAACAAATATGACGGTTTACACGGGAGCCCTATCACAGTATTTGGTAAGCAAAAAGAACACTCGCACAAAAAAAGAAGTCCGGTGAATTCAAAATTTGTTAGAACAGACCGTGAGTTGACATTTCTGGTTTCCATAAACCAAAAAAAAAAAGGTCGGTGCGGGGGATTTGGAGTCCGTGCGGCGGGGCTTGAGAAACAACTTCTTTTTTTTAAATGGCCTTATTAAAATATAATATTAAGCCCTCCTACCCAAATAAAAAAATGGTTAATTTTCCTAAGATGGAAAAAGGGCTTAAGCAATTTTAATCGGTGCAGATTAATTATCCATTAAGCATGTTATTTAGTTTTGGTAGGCCTACTTCAACATTTACTACTATAATATGTGTTAGTAATTGGACACCGGAATCGGTATTTTAGCACATCGGTGCATCCTTAAAGCTAAGAGAATAAATCTGAGCTATCTGCAAATGAAACAAAACACTTAAATGCAATATTAATCACACAACAACCGCAAGCCGGTATTTTGGGCTTCCTCATTAGCACGAGTAAACAGAAACAGAATTAAATTAAACACAATAAAAAAACAAAATCATTTTTAAATTGTACGTTCTATTGGTAGTAGGCAGAGCTACCAGAACGTAAGTCAGATAAAATAGAGCGAGCCTAGCTTCCTCCTTCCACTGGTGCTTTCCACGGATGGGCACACGGAGGTTTACTTTGCTCCATTTTATGACTTCTGTCGTTTTAGTTCTACCTACACGGTTCATACAGAACTCGCTACATGAATTTCCAGGCCATTTCAAGACTTTTCAAGACCCCCAGGTTTAAATTTCCACCAAAAAAGTGAACATTTTTCTTAAAATTGTCATCGTGCAACCAAAGTTCTTGAAACTCGCACTTCCCCATAATCTGTCATCCACATCAAAAGTATTATAAACCAAACCGTAACACGTCTTACCCCAAATAATTGGATGGAATCCGGGCAACAATGCCATCGGTCGCAAGCCTTTATAGGAACATTTATTTGTTTGTCATTATTATATTTCTTAATCATTGTCGATTACTCGGACATACCGTATATTTCCGAATATAAGACGGTACTTTTTTTTTTCAAATTTACAGCATTAAAATAGCGGCATGGTCTTATACTCGCGTTCAAATCCATAACTCGGTCAAATTTTGGCCGATTTTGACGTTTGAATACACCATTTGGATCGTTTTTCCGAGAGCTATCCAATGGCGCTAATCTCATGCCAGTTGCTCAAATAGTTTTTGGATTATTTAGCAAAAACTAAATATGAATTAAAAAAGGCATCAGGAAGCAGTCCAAAGGCGAAGCTATTATCAAAATTTTGGGTTTTGAATCCAGGACCAGGGCAATTTACTAGTATGCAAACTAATAAATATTATACCAAACCTTACGAAAGCATTGATAAAGTCACCCGTCTTATAATCACAGCCATTTATTACTTTGGAACATGCGAGCCCAAAAATGCTACTCGTCTTATATTTGAGGCGTCTTGTATTCGGACGTATACGGGTAATTGAAAAATAAGTGACATAGCAAAACTTTGTTACTCAATTTAAGGCTTTTCCACGCCATCTAAAAATTTTTTCGAGAATCCAAGATTTTTAAGGCCTGGATATACCCCAAGTAAAATTTAATGCTTTTCAAGGTTTGTACGAACCCTGTACCTACCAGAACATATATGATTTTGTTCTCTTATCAATTAATCAAGTTTAAATTTAACTCTGTTCCTGTTGACGCTTGATAATGTGCTCAATTTAGGTGGAAATGTCTTATTTACATGCGAACATGGTGGCTTTTCTCCGATTACTGTTGAGCTGTATGTGGCATCTGAATGTGTAAGTGAAAATAAGATTTGACTCTAAACTTGAGTCGTGTAACGAGATGGATGAAATGCCATGCCATCTTCAGGTAATTTATTTAGTTTGGGGTTTTTGTTTTTTAACAGCGATTAAATTCCAAATAAGCCAGAAATTTGGTGAGCAGCTTTCTAAAAAAATTGGCATGGTGAACGAGACAGGCAGGAGCAACCAAGTGAATATAGGAGACTACGACAAACCACCAGTATTGGAGTGACGTTTCATGAAGTGGTTCTTTCAATATGAAAGCACTACAACAAAGTAAATACAAGACTGCAAGACAGGAGGGCCTGACGATGATATGACGACTTTAATCAGTTTGGTTTGATCAACAGCCCATCGAAAATTCTAAAGATGCTGGACAGTATTTTTTATTTGAATTTGAGCGTGCAGTTTTTTTTTATAGTAATTGTACCGTATTCTAATATTTCATCATACCATACAATGGATTTGAAAACAATGTAAATACAAGACTGCAATGGACTACAAAGGATTTGAAAATTAAAAAATATTTAAACAAAATAATTACTTTTTTTTTAATTACCAACTAATCAGTTTTATTTGTGCAACCCCAAAACAGATATTTCCTTTGTGCCTTTAAAAAAAAACAGCATAATTAGGAGTTTTAAATAAAGTTCTGCTGCATACTTGAATTCTTTTTGACTCAACAGTGCACAATCAAAATGTAGATATAGTTTTGATTTTTTACAATAGAACCTTGGTTATCCGAACTAAGTGGGACCGAAGAGTGTTCTGCTAATCGAATATTCGGATAATCCAATTTATAGGGTGGTCCACAAAAAACTGACGACCTAAGATAGCATCCCTCAGAACCAGGATAGAACAGAAATCAAATATAATGAAACGGGAAGATTTCTGTTAACGAAATAGTAAATACGGATGCAAACCTATTTACGTTGCCCCTTTTGGACTTATACGTCAGACTGACTGAGCGGAAAATCAAACCCACAACCTTTGAAATCAAAGGCCGAGGTACTACTGCCGAGTCATATTGACACGGCTGTGTCAGTATGGCTCAGCGATAGGACTTCGGCCTTTATTTCAGGGGTCGTGGGTTCGATTCCCCATTTAGACAGTCTGACATACAAGTCCAAAAGGCAACATAAATGGGTTTGCATCCGTATTTAGTTAATTAATTTCGAGCCCATTAGCTTTCCGTCCTGTTTAAAAGATTTCTGTCCTCTCCTGGTTCTGGGGGGTGCTAACTAGAAAAGTTGGACTTAGAAAATGTTGGGTCGTCAGTTTTTTGTGGGCCACTCTGTACATGCAAAATGTAAAAGGAAAACTTTTTTTCTGTAGTCAGTTTTAGCGTTTGTGAACGTTGCTTGATTGTATAAGACTACTGATAAGACAATTTTGCATGAAATGATTCCAAGAACATAAATACAGCAAAGCCAATGCTTATTCCTTTTCTAAAAAAAATGGCAAATTTCTGAATATTTTCTACGAATGGAAGTTCGGATAAAAAGGGTGTTTGGATAATAGCGGTTCTGACTATCTAGGTTCTACTGTAGTCATATTTTTACAATCGGTATAACGCATTTTGAAATTACCTACTTCACTCACAATTTGCAGTTAAGGAACCTTTCGTATTAAGAAATTTTTTTGGCATACCATGTTGTTCATTATAGCCCCTTATAGGCCCCTAAATCTAAAATAAATCTAGTGGTATACTAGGAAACAGGCCTATTCCCAAGTTAATTACTTCGTAATCAGGGACGTTCACAAAGGGGGGCTCTAAGCCCCTGCCCTCACAGCAGAGGCCCCTTTTTTGGCGGAGCAAAAGAGCATAAAAAAATTGCAAAAGAAGGACAGTAACGGCTCAGAAAGTGGTGCAAAGAGGGGCAGAAATGGTTAAAAGTCCCACAAAAGGTAGCCTAGGTAAAAAGAGGTTTAAACGGCAAAAAAAAATAAGGTCACCAGAAAAAAGCTTGCCCCTGCCCTCTCGGGGGCCAGTGCACGTCTGTTTAAATGCCCTAGCTTAAACGTAACGTAACACATTAAAAAAAACTAAAGAACGATGAAATCATTAAATTTGGCACGTAGGCCTAAGCATAGCGATAAAATAATTTATGTATTGAGCAGTCCAGATTCCTTCAACAGCAATGGCTTAATTAGATATACAGGTACGAGAGGAAGGTGGGTGAGGGGAGGGGAAGGTAGTAACAGTGGACGCTTGTAGAATTGGCTCTGAAGTGGATAAAAACTGGCTTACATCCACCTTTATTTGTAGCCTATTTATTTACTCGACTTACATGCACTTTTATTTGTTGACATGTTGACTTCCTCTTCTTCCGACTCTGATGCTTCTCCAGTTACAACTACAACTGCTCGACTTGGCCTTTCAACCTAGAATATTCAAAATTAGACCTTTATTAATTAAGGAAAACAAGTTTCTACCCTTGGAAACTATGATTTAATATCAGTAGCTTGGAAAGGAAAACGTGCCATGGAATATTGGCCTCGAGTGCTTCAAATGCTGGAGACATTAGAACATAACCTAGTTCTGGATGTTCTAAGTTTTATCTTCGTTATAGTGCCCTCCCAACATCACTTCCACAAAATTTGCAAGAAAACCCGACTTTTACCGGGAATACAATTAGGCTAGTTTGCAATGGGATATATAGACGTGTTGGGGGATATTGGACGTGTTCCATAAATCAGGTAACGTGGTGTCAACCCTCTCCAATGTCAGTCGCCACTCGCCATTTGGCGAATGGAAATCAACAGTTGGCGACTTGGAATTTAGCCTTACTCGCCAAAATGGCGACAAGCAATAGACAATGACACTGAAAGAGCGATATCTCAGGAACCGAACAAGTTAGAGACGAATGGTTTGCGGCATTATGCGGCAAGATTTTTAAGGGCTACGTTACTGCTTTTTCTGCATTGATACTGGGGTTAAAGAAACTTTTACAATTTCGGAAATGCATAAATTAGAAAAACCATGCGTCATGCAGGATGTATTATTTGGCATGTGGCGAGTGCTTTCTATAGTGTACTGGCCAAGTGGTGACTGCTACTGGATTGTTGACATTCGAGAGGGTTGCATGGTTTGAATGGTTAAGGAATCAGACGGACGGCGAAAAGTACACTGTGTGAGGCAGGGCCGTAGCTACACACAGTGGGGCCTCGGACCAGCATTGAAGCGGGGCCCTACCTATCTACTGAACTTTCGGAGGGGGGAGGAAGATGGGAGAGGGAGCAGTGGTGCACCCAATAATTGTTTTTTTTGGAGGGGGGGGGGGGCAAAGAAATGAAAGATGCGGTGAGCCAAATTCAGCTAAGGGGTCTGGGGGAGTGCTGTGAGCTTTCCCAGCATGATTCGAGACGGAGCGCCAGAAGTCAACGACTTTTTTTGTAGCTTGAGCACCTTTGAGACACCGGAAGACCCAATTTTACAAATTTTTAAGTCACAATAAACTTCTTACTTGTTTATTTTACTATTTTTTTTTGATTTGGTGTCTTGGTTGGGGGGAGGCAAATGCCCCCTTGCCCTTCCACCCCGTGCGCTACTGGGAGGACCGGGGAAAGCAGGTCACCTTCCCCATCCTATGTAACTCTGGGTAAGCAGAGCGTGCCCAACATTTAAACTATTCGATTCCCCGCTCAAGCCGTCTGACATTGACATTTAAGTCCTAAAAGCAACGTAAATAGTGAATACGCTTGCATCCGTATTTATTTAACACTTTTCAGGCCCATTTGGCTTTCTGTCCTGTATATTCCTTTTGTTTTAATGTTACACATTCCCAACCGCAGTCACGGCCCACTTTAACGCGGAACAAAAAAAAAGGCCGCTTAGCATCACACTGGAGAAAAACCTGTGATATGTCAACATGGCGGGACATCAACTAAGTGATTTTATACAAAGTAAACATATTTTCTCAAACTTTTATTTGCTTTCCGCACCTTGAAATCAAATTTAAGATGCCTCACAAGTAAGTTTTTTCCTTTAAATTTAGGGGTTTGTGGTAAACTAGATTTGTGCCCGTATTCCATACACAGCGAGGGACATATATATGTCTCCGCCATTGTGGCTGAATCCAACAATACATTTTTGGTACAAGAGAATAATAATAAGGGCCTCTTCTCGACGCAACTGCACAAGGAGATGCACCATGATTTGCGTGATCACCAATGCAAGGCAGAAGCGAACGAGGTGAAGCGGTGCAGAGAGTCCAATATTTCGTAATTTCTGAGGGCCTAACAAAGCCTTTAGATAAAAATGATATGGGAAAACGTTGTTCAGCAGCTCAGTTGATGCAATAGGGCAAGATAGCCGAATGGTTAGCATGACCATTCCGTGTGCAATCCTTTCATCCCACAGGGGTTCATCACAAAATAAGAGTAGGCCGGCAGGAGAGCAGGTTTTTTTTTGCGTGTTGTTTTTTGTTTCCGTCCTGCCGGCCTACTCTTATTTTGTGCCATGCCCCCGTGTTTCATCCACCTCAGCCACCCCTGTCATTTTTGGGAAGAGAAGTTCACGGTGATGCATTGCGCTCATGTCGATTGTGGCATGCAAAATACCCTATGAATTTCCGATTGGAATTAATGAGTAAAATTGTACCTCTCTCCTTCTGGTGTCTTGCCTTCGGATGGGAGGGCGTCAAAACTACAGCTCGGTTGAGGCAATTATCGGAAAAAGAGGGACACAATTACGTCCCATAAACCTTTTTAACAGTTATATGTTAGCAGCTTTGCAACATTAGTTCAAACTTTCGTAACCGAATGTTGCAGACGCATTCGTTTCTGTGTTTTTCTTTTTCGCTAAATTTTCGGTCACTAACGAAAGCTATTTCGCGTAGGAAGGACTAAAAATGAGATGTCCTTTAAATATGACGTCTTGCAGCATGGACTCAATCCACAAACGGCTAGATGTTGGGCTACAATCTAACTGTATGGGCGGAAACCAGTAAGCACACGATAGCTGCCCCCTTTTACAAACATAGATAAGAAATAATACAGCATGTTACAAAGTACGGTACACTAAACAAGGTCATTACTTCAGTTTTTGCACATTGGCTGGCCATAATTCGAGACACTTCTTCGTCTTCGTCAGATTCTACTGAAAATGCCGCATTGTCTCCTCCAATATGTTTAAATGTCGAACTGGATTCTTGAATTTCAGCATTCATGTTGGAATTGTGGCACAATACTAAAGAATCTTCCGTTTCACTTATCAAGGTTGTTTACGAATGAGAAGATCGTAGATTAGATTGACCTCCGTTCTTGCGCAAATCCAATATGGCGGCCGCCAGACTTTTCACCAGAGGTGTGCACCGTCAAATATTTTTCGGCGGCAACGAATACCAATTTTTTCGCGGCGGTAGCAGCATAAATCGCAGCACCGCAGCGGCGACTTACAGTACCTTCCCAAAGAACAGAACGAATCAAACGCACCACTGTTGGTGACAGTTCAGCTCATTCCCTACTATAGTAGCCGTGTTGATGTGGCTTGCTTACGTTAGTCATCATCAGCGATGAATCTGTTTCCGGTTCCTCACGCATGCTCAAAAGCTCCACCACTGGCAACCACTCGAAACCACCTCCCGAGATGGTTTGCAATTTGGCATCGCTCGCGCCCGGTTACATCCCTTAGCCTAGCCTGATCCAATCAATTAGCCACGTCTGTTCACCTCAAAGTTATAACACAACGAGTGCTCTGTTGAGCTTGTTGATTTTGATGAGCTGTGATTGCAGTTTCGGAAGGTACTGAAAGGCTGATGCAACATTGGAGCCAAACTGTCTCTAACATGGTGCGTTCTGTTCGCTCTGTTCGGTCGTTTAGGAAGGTACTGTATGAATAATATTTTAGGCAGCAGCGGCGGTTTCGGCGACGTTTCTTGAAACATGCAGACATCCATTTGTTGAAAAATATTAATTATTTGTAAACAGTGCACACGGTATTATCAGGAGCCGATGAAGCGAGCCCCAGCGATGCTTTCCCAGCAATGAAAACGCACCTGAAAAAAAATTTCAATGAATGAATGAATGTTTTATTGGGACCGTGACCCGAAGTCATACACCCATGGCAAACAATACAACAACTGCTAGAACCACTAATGCAGCAAAGGCCAAAACGTTTATTGATCGTGATGCACCATGCCCCCATGTAGCCAGTAAGGTGCAACCGGGAGGTTCCACAGTCATTCCTATTGTTCTGGACACCAGAAGACACCTGGCACCTCCGATCAAATTTGTGATGTTTCAGGGCAGCCAGGTACGCGGTGTTTCGTCAGAGTCAAAGTGTGCAGTGCCTTTAGTTTCGGAGACATCTGTGTAGGCACCTGCCTCTACTGTGGTGGTCCAAGTGTCTACTGTGCTAGGTATTTCTTGTTCGGATGGTTGGGTTCATCAGCGGAAGAGAAGAAAGTGGACACCTAAGGTGGCTGATTCCCCTCCTTTGGAGATGCATCTGGCTCTGGATCAAAACAGGTTCGCTTTGCTGGCCCCCAAAGAAGACCTTCCTAAACGACCAAACAGAGCCAACCAAACGCACCACTGTTGGTGACAGTTCGCTCATTCCCTGTGAAAATCCGTGTTGATGCGGCTTGATCGACATCAACATCGTCAGCGATGAATCTGTTTCGTCAAAACTGTTAGCTCGCGCATGCTCAAGCCTCCACCCCAGCAAACCACTTCCCTGAGATGGTTCGCAATTTGGCATTGCTCTCGCCTGGTCTCATCTATTAGCCAATCCTGGTCAAATCAATTAGCCAGGCCTGGTCGCGGTGAAGGTATGACGTATCGAATACTCTGCTGAGCTTGTTGAGCTTTTTGTAGTTTAGGAAGGCACTGAACGGCTAACGCAACATTACTGCGCACGCGCGACGTCAAGTTTGGAGCCAAGCTGTGTCTAACAGTGGTGCGTTCTGTTTGCTCTGTTCGGTGCTTTAGGAAGGTACTGATAGTCGGTTTTGGTCCTCAGGCCCTAGTCAGTGAAGCAGACTGGAATACGTTAAGAGTCTTGGAGTGATTGCTCAGAAGTCGTGGGGTGCGGTGGCTCCCTTCCCCCAGTGGTGCATGCAAATGAGGAGGTGGTGTGCGCTAGTGAGGTGAGGGAGGTGCCTGAGACAGTTGATGGAGGTCAGTTAGAAGGTGACAGTGGAGATGTTTCAGCGTCTCAGTTGCAGTCCTGTTCTTATCGTCAGTCAACTGTCCGTGACGTGAGTGCTTCTCGTGCAGGTTTAAGATCTGTAGTTGTTGTAGTTAATGATGTAGGAAATTTGACTTAGCTCACTATTTGTTCGCGGGATGTGCAGGGGGGAGGAGGGCAAGGAATAAGCTAGAAGATATTGAGTGCTTAGATAGTTTCTTTGATATTTTAGGGTTATTGGACCACCAAGCTCCCCACCGGCACCACACCATTTTGTTGAGTCCTGTAGTGGAATCACTGGCCGGTAATTCTGCCATCAGGGTTTTCATTAAGAAATTGCTCCCTTTTGTTCTTTTATTGGTTTCTTTCTGCCCAGGGATCGACTCATGTCTGTTTCAGGCGTGGCTGCAAAATTGCTGGGTAATGTGGGATTCATGCATGCAATGGGCCTGTTCTCTAAATCTCTATGGGTCGCGTGGGTCAGTTCTCTGCCCAGGCCAATTGTTCTGGGAGGGGATTTTAATACCCTTCATTGGTATTGAGGTGGATCTCCTGGCTTTAGAGGTTATCCAGGATAGGTTGCCGACTTTTTTCGGCAGGTCAATGAGGTATTGCAGGTGTTGCAGGAATCGACTTTGGACATGTTCCTGTGCTCTCTTCTACTAGCTCACTCCTTTTCTTTTGAGGCCTCGTGGATGCTCGTGGCACTTCCCGGTAGCACTGCTTAGGCTGGGGAGTAGATTCTGGACTTATCGGTCACAACACCCCATTGCGCCTGTGGTTGACCCCGGGCACTTCGGCACTTGGACCACACGGTCGGGTAGGGAGGGGCGTAACAAGAGCACCATTGCTACCTCGCATCGTGGGTTTTCACACCTTAAATGATGGACCGCGCTCTGCACTATGGCTGTGCGTGATAGGCATAGCGCGTGGCAATGGTTTTGGCGTGTCCCCTGTTTGTGTCCTTGGTTTACGTTTGTGGGAATTGGGATTGAAACAAGGGTTTTTGGCCTGTGCAGAGAAAAACCTTTTATGGTTCCAGGCTTTGTGAGTAAGTGTCATTGGGTCTTATGTTAGCTCAAGTTTGGACCTTGGCTTGCCTAGAGGACTCCCGTCCTCTTAGTCCCTGGGATCTGGTTCAGTCGGGGCAACTCCTGCGTGGCTTTGCTATGGCTGAAGCATTCAATAGGAACTTTGCAGCTATTTTTTTACTCTCCCAGATGTTTGCCCCAGCAACGAGGTGTCGGGCTGGGCCTTGGATCAGGTTTCAAAGAACTACCCCTTACGATGTCCGAATTGAATGCTGCCCTTGAGCTATGTCATTCAGACATGGCCACGGCAATAGATGGTTGACATTTGCTCAGTTGAAGGGTCTGTATTCTGCGACCGCGTGGACCTTTTGGCCTTCTTCCAGGAGAGGTTTTGAGCGTGCGCCTATCCTGCAGACGTGGCTCTTCTCCATCGTGATCTCAGTGTTGGGCAGGGGGCAAGACTAGGACCAGAGTGAAGAATGACAGCATATAGCTTTTGTCTTGCGCCTGTAAACTCTACGAGCACCAAACTACAATGTCTGTTCCTGGTAAACAGTAACGTTCCCACAACTTCATGAAATGCACTTTGAATTGAATTTTCGAGAACAATGGTAGTTCTCTTGGTCACCTACATACAATAAAAACAAACACAAAGACTTAAAAACAATAATTTCACACCTTTAAAATGTCAGCAAACCAGCAATATTTACAAATTTTGGAAACCAGTTTAAAATTTTACACAACAACAAACGAGCTTATTTTTCCCGACGCCATCTTTGATAGATCAAGACAGCACTCCTATTATTTATTTCCTCACCATGGGTAGGGCACAATACATCTCATGCCATTTTTCCATTTGTGGAAAATTTTTTATTTTATTCATGGCTCTTGACCGATTTGCTGCTATCGTGTACGCCTCTAATTGGATTCTTATTTTTTCCGTTGATTCCCTGTACACTATTGTTGTTCCACTGGTGTCCACTACATGAGTCCACTACATGACCTGTTTCTTTGATGTGCCTGGCGACTGCGTAGGAGTCATTTGCTTTAACAACTGCATTTGCATGATCTTGTTTTCGTACGCCTAATGGTCTTCTACACGTTCCCACACCGATGTTGTGGCAATCTTGGCATTTAATATTATATACCACATTTCGTGCGTGGTCCAGCTTTTGATTGCTTATGGATTCACTTATATTCAAGCAGGTAGGTACATTACACTGCAAATTGCCGATCTCACACACTGGTTGTTGAAGTTGGGGGGGGGGAGGGATTTTACCATAGAACCGACAGTTTGGGTTGGCCTTGACACAATACGAATACCACATTTCCCAAAGATTTTCTGCGTGCCTTCAAACAAGCCTGGCACGAAGGGCCAGTAGTTATTCTAATAATTAATCGACGTGTTAGGCAGTAAGTTCTAACTAACATGAAACTGGTGCCTGGAGGCGAGCTACAGCGCAATCATAGTACATGCAGTCTGAAAATGTTTTATTTTCTGTTTGTAACTTCCGAACTGTCTATCAGACTGAAACAAAATTGATAATTATCAGTAGTATTCACCATGAAGTTTTCACAAGAAAGGTAATGCTCATGTTAAAATTAATATAACCGTAGAACCTTACTCGTTGTACATATTGTATACTACTGCTGCAGTCACAACATACACCGTTAACAAGCCCCCTTACGATATATTTTTAAGAAATTAAAAAAAAATACTATTAACTTGCTCCATTTTTATGACCACAATTTCATAGCTGATTGCGAGGCGAAAATGTAATTGAATCTAGAAACTGATGTGATGGTCTTAATAATGTAGAATTATATTGAGTCCTACACTGCTCTAACTCCAATGCAAAACACAAAATATTTGGTTCATGTATTTTCTTTTGAGAAGTATTAAACACACACTGTTTTTCTTTTAAAAACAGGCAATCCAGTAAGTATAGCCCACTGTGCATTTAAAGTTTGCCAGTTTGCATACAGCATTTTTAACCATGTCAGTGATTTTTCATGATTTTAAGAAGCTTCATTTGAGAAATTTCTTAATGGCAGCAAATTCCGTACTTCTTTCATCGTTCAGCTTCAATGTAAATAATTTGTCACACTTTGGGAGGGTGGGTTTGGAGGAGAAGAAACACTGTCTCGGAGAACGAATTTGGGTTCTTGAGACCATTGCAACCAACAGTAAACCAACATTATCCTTCTTGATGCAAAAAGAGGGGCCTTATGATATCAGTGGGAAAAAATTCGAAGTACTTGGAATTATTCAGTTGTACTGTTACTTTCTGGTCTTAGGAGGGACAAATGCCCCCTTTTGCCCCCCTCTAGGTGTGCCACTGGTTTGGGCTCTTCACTCTGGAGAACTGAGAAGTGCTTATTATCTTCTAACGTCCAGCCTCCAGCCTCCAGAATCTTCTGGGGTGGTTAAGTATCGGAACGTGCTCTCTCTTTACAAATTATAGCCTGGTTTAAATAATTAGCAAGTTGCCAATTTTGCTCAGTAGACTACAAGTAGAATCTTACAGGAATAGATTCCAAGTAGTAATCCTGGAGTGGCTGAAAACAAAACTCTCACGTCCAGTCAAGCAGTGAAATACCTTGAGGAAACTAACCACTACAGTTGGTTAAATGATGAATGAATGTCACGGATTGGCTAACAACTGGATTCAAGCGAATGTTGTGTTCGACAGACAGAGAGGTGCCAATGTCCTGGCGCATCATCGTGGTGATTTGGCCCCTGCTTGCCGTGTGATCACAGTGGTCCAGTGTATCTTCTTAGCAATCTATATCAGTTCATGGTGATAGGAGATAACAAAAAAAAACCTAGCACATTTCCGGTAAAAATAGTGCGTGGATGTGAACAAGAAGAACTCGTGATAGTTGGAGGTGATTTTCAGAATGAAACCGATGTACTAATCTCAAATCATATTTACGACAGATATTCATTTGCTTTTGGTTGCCCATGAAGAAATAGATATGAGGATCGTTCTTCACACAATCCATTGTGCTGCATAGTATGATAACGTTGTTGTCATAACAAGATATGTCGATGCACGTTTGCTGTTGGTTATACATGTAACGGATCAACACTTCTTAAAAAAAAGAGTTTTGAATGATAGTTGGTGCAGCCAAAACCACAAAATACTACCTAAGACATTCATTCATCGTTACTGCTCGAAGATTAGAGCTTGGAATATGTTCCTGCATGATCCTAATCTGTTTAACATATTGGTGAATTCTCGGCATTTGATGACAAACTGCTATGAAGTGTTGAAGTACTTTTTTGTAGGGGGTTGTATAAAGTCAATGTAACATCAGTTGCTAAAGCATACGTTTTGTTAGTACCCGTAGCCCAGAACTATTACGACCAAGATCTGATCCACTGAAGTATCATGTGTTACGTACTAATTATTTCATAGTGCTTGCAAACACAGCACACATTCTAAACTTGACCTGAAAAGAAGAGTCTGGAGGATAGATAAAGTCTAAATGCATAGTGGCACAACTTGGCTGTACTGCATTTTGTGTTTGAAAAGAGATGAACAGTATGTGTTTAAATACAACAAATATTCATCATTTTGCATTTGTGTTGGAGCAGTGTAAAGCTCGATTTATTAATTAATAATAATAATAAAAAGTTTATCCCAATAAGTGAATAGACATGGAAGAGCACAGAGTAGCCACTGACTCCGAGCCAAATTTAAGTTTAAAAAGAGTAAAACCAGCCATAGGCTGAAGTCTATAAAATAAAACAACAGCAGAAATCATAAACAAGAAAAGAAGAAATTTGTTAACGTTGTAGGTAGCTCCATATAAGGAAGCTGGAGAGGTTTGTTTTACGAATTTTTTTCTTGAATGTAAGAAAAGAAGAGGACAAAACCATGTCAGATGGAAGGACATTGCAAACATTCACCTCCCCATGAAAGAAGATGTACTTCCGACAGTCCCTACATACTTGACTTACAGTCAATTTAAGAGGGTGACCTCTAGTACGATTATTACCTCTAACCTAAAAAAATATGCCACTATGAATGCCAGTGTTGCCCTTTAAGATTAAGTAAGTTAAACAGAGGTCGGGACATAGTATACGCAACTCAAGTGAGTCAAGCTTTAAAAAATGCAAACGTTCCGTGTAGGACATACTTTTAAAACCTGGTAAAAATTTTGTGAACCGCTACTGAACAGTCAACGTGATCGTGATCAATGTCTCTATTACCTACAGTCTGTTATTAAAACCATCAGTAACCAGGTTCCAGTTACATTTTTGCTAACTACCGAAGTATGAAATTGTAATCATAAAAATGGACGAATTATAAATAGAGTATTTTGTCCCATTCTTTTATACAATTTCATAAATATTTGTCATAGGGCTTGAACGCGTTTACTGCACTGTAGATTGCACTGCAAATTTTCCTTTTTTTTTCTTTTGAGTATTTATTTTGCTCCTTAAAACAGTCTTAAAATTCATTCACATAATATAAATCGTTTGAAAGCCACCATAAACTAATGTTTTGAGCACTTTAACGCCGGGTAAACTTCCTTGATAATATTAATACAACCACTTTTTGTTCAGGCAGCTAGCACAAATCAATGTTACGAGTGTAGTTTGTATCTCTTTATCGCCCTTAGAGCAATTTTGAAAACTGCAGGATGCTGCCACACGGGTGATAAACCCAAGCAATTCAACCATCTTTACCCTACGTCCACTAGTCATCCATTCCTTTCATCGGTAATTTGTGAAAAGCGAGCCGTTTACACGATGAAATACAGCCCACAGCTAACTTCACAACAATTTTGATTACTCATGAAGAATTAACTGTTGTTTTGATTTTAATGTTGTTATTATGTCAATAGTTATATGGAAATACAGCTACGATGCACGTACAGACAGAGGCAGTAAGTTGAGCGTACCCTCCAAGACGTCATTTCCCATAGACTTCACCATCGCTGGCCGACGCAGGCAGTCAGCAATCCATCTTCCTTCTCCCTCCTTCTATGTCTATGTTATTATTAATAATTTACGGACCTCACCCTTACAACGATTGATTTTCAGCTGACAGTCGATACTGCAGAAATCTCCAGCATCTCGACAGCATTTTGGCAGTTAAATACGCCAGAGTGGATTGACAACATGTTCCCCCCCCCCCATTGTCTTACTTTCACTCAGATCAGTCATCCCACGATATTTTGGTATGCTGTGTTCAACTTCAAGTTCAACTTTTAAAAATTGTCCTGATATTTTTAAATGTGGCTCAAAAGTAAGCTTTGAGTGGGGCTCAAAAATATATTGACTGGAATCTTTCTCGTGCTGACATTGTGCATGAATGGAACCCTCCATTATGTGCATGGGCAGAATGATTAAAATTATCAGGTTCAGGGAAACAGTTCACCATACAATTATAACTTGAAAAGTGAAACAAATTTTCCATTCTGCTTTAAGGAGAAAGTAAACACCATGTAGTAAGACAAAAATCAAAGCAGAATCTACGACCTTCCGGTTCAGTTTTTTTAGAAGCTAAAACAGGAACCGTTTCCCAAGAAGAAGGTAATCGGTACCTTCCTAAACGACCAACCAGAGCGAACCAAACGCACCACTGTTGGTGCTAGTTTGGCACATCCCCTGCTAATATATCCGTGTTGATGCGGCTTGATTGACGTCAACATCGTCAGCGACAAATCTGTTTCGTCAAAACTGTTAGCTTGCGCATGCTCAAACCTCCACCCCAGCAAACCACCTCCCTGAGATGGTTTGCAATTTGGCATTGCTCTCGCCTGGTTACATCTATTAGCCAATCCTGGTCAAATCCATTAGCTAGGTCTGGTCGCGGTGAAGGTATGATATATTAATACTCTGGTGAGCTCGTTGAGCTGTATTGTAATTTAGGAAGGTACTGAACATCACTGCGCATGCGTGACATCAAGTTTGGAGCCAAACTGTCTGTAACAGTGGTGCGTTCTGTTCGCTCTGTTCGGTGCTTTAGGAAGGTACCGATTCTTTCGATCACCTTATCCCTCATCCAAACGTCCATCTCCTCGTCCACAATGGCTTGAGCAACGGCCATTAGAGGGCGTAGGGGCAAAACAATAGGTTTTGTTCACGGCTGCACCTCAATTGTATGTTTATGCAAACTAGTCATACCAGAAGCCGAGGCCCCTCTTACAAGTAACAAAACATTGTTCATTTTTTCCTGGTCATACGTTTTTTTTTGGAAGTAAGCACTTTCTTGTCCACTCACCGTCCCACGTTGCCTTTTCCTCTGTGCTTCCATGCAGTAGGCCTTGGCTAGTTTGACCTCAGGGATGTCATCGTCTGCATGACGTTGAGCATCATCCTACTCCACTCTTCTAGCTAGTTCAATAATTTCCCTGGTTTATTGAATGGAATCGTTTCTTGTTCTTCAGCACCTATTCTCCAACCTCCTGTCCGAATGTCAGGCAGTAGGCTGGTAGAGTGCATGAAGTCTCTGGCCAAAGTTACAGAAGTCTCCGGCCACTTCCAAAATCAGGAACGTTTGTTGTGTTACATGTTTGTTGTCAAACCTAACAGTACAACGCGTGTACCCGGATTCCTCGATTTTTCCGGCTGCCAACGCAAAAACTGCCTTTTGACAACACGTGTGCCTTCAAAGTTTGGCCCGTCCTGCCTGACAGTATTGAGGATGAGGCCCCACTGACGATCAGATCTAAGTAGGACTGACCAAACACTGTTATTCTTAACAATAGTTGGTTTTCTTTTTTTCCTTCGTCCTACCAAGCTACGAAAAGCTGAACATTTGGAACTCAAACTTGTTTAAAAACACCCTTAAACAAGCCAGCACTTTCTCGCCAATCCCCGAGCTGCTTGGCCGCTAACCCTTTCCTACTAGTTAGTGACATTTGCTTGTGTTTTTTTTTGACATTTTTGGACACTGAAATTTCCGGTGATCTTCTTCGCCACTTTTCTAGCAATTAGCATGGGAGGGTCGATTCTCCATGTGTTTGTTTTGTTGTGTGTTCTTGTTGCTTTCAGCTGTCTGCATGCGTGCAGACTTTTGAGTGTCTCCACTCGTCACTAATGGGAACGTTTTCTCAGTTGGCTTACCTTCTGAGAGTCTCTTCTAGCTCTGAATACGTAAGGATCCAAAGCTTCCATGCTGACCGAAGCCCTGCTGGGCATGAGTGCTCGAGGTGCTGCTCACGCACTGCACTTCAGACAAATGGGAGCTGAATGGGTTGTTTTCCGTTTGTTTGAGTTTGCGTTTGCATTTGAGCTTTCAGCTTTACCTTAGCACCATGCCAAGATCGATTCTACACACTGTTCCGGCTCAGGTGGTTCGTAGGTCATCTGGGTGTAGAGGAACCTACTCGCCTCCGTTCCCGGAGCTTACCTCTTGCAAAGAATCAAATTCCTTTCCCCAAAGATGAAGGTGAAATTAAGGGTGACAATCACGCACAACTGTTTCAATCTTTGTGGTTTCACTAGCCACTGGATACAACCTCTTGTAATGGCCATTAATGGTTCTTATATGGTGGGAAAATGGCTCTGAAGCATGCTTTCTCTTTTCGAGCTTGCATCAAAGCTCTTTTTTGAACTTCGGACCTTTGAACTTAGCGCTAAATTCCTGTTGAAAAGATTCCAACTTAAGAAAGCACCTGAAAAATTCCACAGCTGCTCAGCCTCACCTGTTAGGACGGATGGCAGAATCAGGGATTATGCTAGAATCACTTTACTGGGGAGGTGGCAGTGGGGCAGCAATTTCAGCCAGGGGGTGCAGTTCCCTCTCCCCCACCCCCCAAAAAAACCAGAATAAAAGTAAAAATAACACTCTTGCGATTCTCTTTCTCACACCCAACGTTATTAACTGTTTTCTATATCATTTTTTGGAATATTTTTAAATCCTGCCTAAAAAAGGATGATTTTACAACTATCACGGTAACAACTAGGGTCCATTGATGTGACCACAAGTCCTTCCAGTCACTGCGAAAGAAACTGACGTAGTTTTCTTAATAAGTAACCAGAATTTCCTTCGTTTTCACGTTTGATTTTGATCTGATGGTGGGGGGCACGCGCCCCCTTGCTCGCCCCCCCCCTTGGCGTCGTCCCTGGGCAGAATAGTGTGAAAGAGGTACCTTTCAAAATACCTTAGTGCTCTATCATATTTCTACAAAGAACTAAGAAATGTGGCGGTGATATTTTTGTCTGTGTACCCGGCAAAAGTCGGCATTTCGGCTTTTAGGAACATCAGTATCAGGTAAGTTTACTCTATTATGGAGCTGAT
>JAHWFP010203907.1:0-15830 GCA_023313725.1 Lithobius niger
TAAGCTTCGCTGTGAATTAGCCTATACGTAGAAAATGAGACATTATTAAAAAATTCAAAACAACAAATCAATCTAAATCGATTTTCCGAACAACACCGTACGAAAAACCGACACAAAATCTGAATATTGGTAAAAACAGAATATTCGGTTTCGGTTACCAACCAATCCCTACCTTGCAGGTATTCTGAAAAGATTAGAACGCTCAATTAAAAATTATTTACTTTGGCCTTGTTTTGAAACTCACAATCGTCAACAAAATGTTCACCTCTTAATTTCGCTCATTTTCAAAAAGACGACCCTACTTATTAGTCTTGCTAATTTTCGACAAAATTTTGTCTGTCTTTGTCAGGCTCTCTTAAGGTTCGACTCAGCCCTTAAGAGAGCCTGATGAAGACAGACGAAGTTTTGTCGAAAATTAGCAAGATTAAGTAGGGTCTTCGTTTTGAAAATGAGCGAAATTAGAGGTGAAAGATCAGATGTATAAAAAAAATTCCGGAAAATGCATCCCAATATATCCCCGGCACAAGATAAAGGAAAAAAAACTAGAGATGCACTGAATACAAATTTTGCCGAATACCGAATACTACAGAATATATGGCACCAAACAATTTACATACTCTGCCAAATACCAAACAATGGGCAAATACCGAATTATTCAGCCGAATACCTGTAATTTAAACATATTTGATCAGTTTCCCTTCTTTTAGAAATGTCAGAAGACAATTCCTCATAAACAAAAAACTAAACGCTTAGCTAAACGTTCTTACATTAACACAATTGCATAAATATACATACTAAAAAAAATTCGGCCGAATACCAACAAACCTTAACACTATTCGGCCGAATACCGAATACTTGAATTTTTGGCCGAATACCGAATAATTACCGAATCTTCGGTGCATCCCTAAAAAAACATGACATTAGGGCAATATTAAAACATTGTCTTTGAGACGTACATGTATTTTTAATAAAAACAATTTCTAATGGAGTGCAAAAAAAAAAACCCTCCCTCACTAAACGGCAATACAGACGTGGCCAGAGCAGATATGCATTCCACCACCAGCCCTACAGACACGGCCCTTTGCATGTCAAAGGTATCAGAGGGGAGGGGGGAGGGGTGGGGAGGGAGAACGTTTGCTTCCCTGCACAGCCCCACGAGCTTACACAAACACTTCATAAATGAATGGAATGCGGCGCTACAAATACACTGCTCTACCGTTAACGTCATTTTAACACGTTTCAGTCCTCTAAAACTAACTGTCCGTGGATTTAGAATGCTGTTGGACCAATTTGGAATCGGTTTCTGAACATCGAGTATGGGCGAGACGTAAATTTAGCCCAGAATTTTTATTAAAGATCTCTTCGGTAATGGCCTTGGCTAAGTCTAAGCTATAAACAGCACACACTATCAGTGGTGTAAGTCAGCTGAGTGAGGATAGTAAATCAAGCGCCGAAATATACGTTGGTTAGGCCATGCAAAGTTAATTGTTTGCTGCCTGACGAAGATTTTTCGGATAATGCCTATCGAAAATTCGCAATACTGATGTGATGAGTATTGACATTTTTTTGAGTTTGAGCGTCATTTGTTTACTCTATATTTCTATCACTTAAAGTAGAATCGTCAAATTCTTTGCAGTTAATTGGTTGTTTTACAGGCGCCTAAAGGTGCCTTAACTTATCGCGGGTCAAAAGTTTTTATCTGAAACTTGGTCCACCTGCTAATAATCATATTTTCGCCAAATTTTGACCGTTTTTTGACATTTCAGTATATACTATTTTCACCGGCTCGAACCGAGCTTTCCAATGGTGGAAATTTCAAAACTAGAGGTTTGACAAAACTAGTTGTTTGACAAAAACTAAAATATTTGTAACATATTACCAGGATATTATACTTTTTTAGGCTGACTACATACTCTTTCGGCTTTGAGCTAAGTAAATGTTAAAGAAATATGTTCAGTCAAATAAAATAAAAAATAAACTAAAATGCCTAGTTGGCTGGTACTTCAATTTGCTACCTCTCGCTCGTAAACCAAACAATTTTTTTTGCATGGCTGTACAACAGCAAATTTACGGTACCAGTTTACGGTACTTCGCCTTAAAATTCGAAAAAAGCAAACCGAAAAAAAAATGTGTAGCATGCTATTCCTACTCGTAATTGTTTTTTGTTTTTGTCTTGGTGCTCCGGTGTTGTTCGTAGTGCACTGTTGTTGTTGGCTTTGCCCGATTTTCACCGGGCAGGACACGATTTTTCTGTAGTGTGGACTGCTGGGTGCGCTGTTCTACATAATTACCCTTAATAATTTTCTTTTCCAGTATTAAAAAAAAATTTCTCGGCATACAATACACAGGATCTCTAAATATTGACGCATCCTGCTACCCTTTCAATTTCATTCATTCATCCACAAAAATCAGGCAAGTCAATAGGGATTAAAAAAAAAAAAAATAGCAGCCGGTGAAGCCGAAATGAAATTGTCCTTTTTTACAAAATACGAGGACACGTAACACGTAAAACAAGCACTCACGAGGCAGGTGTTAAGCACTTGATTATTTCATTCATTTTTGGAATGGCAATTTATATTTACCCGATGTGTCGCCTTCGAAGTTTGATCGTTTCATCTTTCGGCACTTGCTCCTTCGGCTCCATTTTGATTACGCTGTTTCCAAAACCCGGTGCTGCAACAACACGCGATTGGAAACCGAAGGTCGAATAAAACGAAACGTTATATCCATTTTTGTTTTATTTTTTTAAGCTGAATTTAAAGTGCATTGAACTTTACCTTCACGATAAAATTGGAGTGCACGCTAAATTGCTTTTACAACACGTGTTATGTGGGCAAAAAAATAAATAAAAGATTAAAAAAAAAGGCGTTACATAACAACCTACACACAAAAAAAAAACCTAATAAAAATTATTCAGTGGTTTAAAAGCTCGTCACAATGGTTCCAGTTGATAATAAACATAGATGAGATCGTAGAACATTAAACATTGAATTAGTAAATTATAAAGTACGTCTAATGCTAATGTCCGTAGTGGCGCTGCGAAGATTTAAGAGACTCGCGGGTGGCCATTACCGAGGCAAGAAAGGCTGGTCGCTAGTAAATCTGAAGTGAGGGAGCTGTGTAATATTAACCTTGTGTTGCCCATAATAATTTGTACGGAAAGACAAAATAGAGCGGCGGAAATTACTTTCATGAGTAAATTAATTCTCCTGACTTAGTTTTATTAACGACTGAAGTTAGATTTCGACCTGAATACATCGTCGCTCGCTGAATGCTGCTCTTGCCTCGATACAGGTAGGGGTGCCTTCGAAAAATTAACCTGGTTGGATCAAGCAAAAGTAACTCTCGTTGCTCCTACACGTCACGAATTAGTATCATATTAAACTCAAAATCGTCACTAGAACAATTCGTCAACGTATCGACGCTCATTCATGTTACAGCAATAAACTACAAACAGTATTATGTTGAACAGCAAGCAGGAGTTTATTTACGTACTTGCTGTTATGGGCTCACGCGCACTGGGCAACCAGTGGTCGTAGCAACCAAAAAAAAACACGGCGACGTGCCACGCGGCCACATCCGTTTTTCATTGATAATTCTCGATCACGTGGTGAAAAATGAACACGGAGCAAGTATGGTCGCCTGCACGCTGCTCTGGATCCCAGTGGCCGCTGTGACTGTCTGGCCGTCGCGGCCAAGTGCGAGTTGCGACATATACCGTAAGCATTCTCACTGGCCACTGCGACCTGGCCTCGCAGCTTGGCTGTCGTGTGAGCGGGTGCCCTAAGATACGTTGAAAATGTAGGGCACCCGCGCACACAGCGGCTAGGTCATACGGCCAGTGGTCGTTGCGGCAAAAAATCCAGTGACGTGCCACGCGGCCACATTCTTTTTCATTGATAATTCTCGATCACGTGGTGAAAAATGAACATGGAGCAAGTATGGTCGCCTGCACGCCGCCCGGGATCCCAGTGGCCGCCGCAACTGGTTGGCCGCGGCGGCCAAGTGCGCGTTGCTACATATACCGTGAGCATTCTCGTGGGCCGCAGTGACCTGGCCACCGTGTGCATGGGTGCTCTTAATCACTAACTTCTGAAGCATATTTGTGGAATTATAACACCGAACCTTCTTCTACCCTGTACCGAATGCAACATAAACTCATCCACCTGACACAGCGAATTAATGCAAATAAATGCACCCCCTCCCCCTCCCCGCCCTTGTTGTTATTTCCTTGCTGATATGTCAACAGTGGATTCGTTTGCAATGTTAGCCTCAAGTCCCCCCAGTTACGCTCAGAAACCAAGCTCGGCGACCATGGTTTGTTCAGTTGTTTAGTTTACTTCTTGAAGCGTAATTTGAATGCCATATGTACAGGTAATTGTCTAAGATTAAGCTAGATCAGAGGAGTATGACGCATCATCTCGCACGACCTACGCAATTAGTGCATGCAACAGCGAGTTTCTTCGCAACCTGAGTTACTTAGATCAATTTTCAAAGGCACCCTAGGTTACGACGGTAGGTCACGTGACCCTTCAATTTTACACTAAGTACTCTACCGCTCGAGGTGTGCACCTCACTTCACACAACCTCCGGCTGAAATACAAATGCGCCGTGCTAGTCAGGTTCCTATCCCGGCGTGCCGCTGCCACAGATAATTCTGCCATTATGTTTTACAATTCCACTACAAAGGGTTGTGGCATGTTTGACACGGAATTAATAACCAGTCAACAAACAACTAAGATGTCGTCCGCTACGTTTGGTTTTAATAGCAATCAAATATATGTTTGTGAATATTAAATGCGGTAGTTTTGGCAAATGAAGAGAAAAATTCAAGTTTATTTTGTAGTGTATGTGGGTTGTGCTAGACATCCCACCATACCCAACTCTTCTAGAGAGTGTTTGTTATTGTTAACCTTCAACTAAGGGGCGCACTGAGTACCTTCTTTATTTGCATTGTCTACAATAGAATAGAATAGAATAGAAAGCCCGACGGTGCAAGAAAAAAAAGCCAAAAAGCACCTCCCCCCTCCCCCCACCTACTCACACGAACACAACCAAACCAAGGGCCAACCGCCCAAAAGAGCCTAGGCAAGAAAATAGTCCAGACGATTTTTGAAAGAGTCAAGTGAAGTGGAAAGAACAACCGAAGCAGGCATGGCATTCCAGGCCTCGACCATTCGTTCAGAGAAAAAGCTGTCCCGAACGTTGCCGGAAGAGAAACTTCCACAGAGTTTGAGGGGGTGTTCCCTGGTCATAGTATGGGAAGACAGA
This sequence comes from Lithobius niger, assembly GCA_023313725.1. Lineage (NCBI taxonomy): Eukaryota > Metazoa > Arthropoda > Chilopoda > Lithobiomorpha > Lithobiidae > Lithobius > Lithobius niger. The sequence goes on from JAHWFP010203907.1 coordinate 5,272, forward strand.
AAAAGTCTGCAGCCTGGATGCAAGTGAGGTGGTTTAAGAATTGGAAAGTAAGGATTAGATCACCCCGGAACAACCTGGTTTTGACCGAGGTCAAGTCCAGTTTGCGAAGACGTGCTTCATAGGAAGAGTGTTTGATGGGAAAGCACCATTTAGTGTGGCGGCGCTGACAGGTTTCAAGATGGGCAAAGAAAGAAGCATAACATGGGCGGCTAATCTGAGAGCAGAATTCAAGCATCGGGCGAAGGAAGGTTTTGTACAGGAGTGCAAACAGCTTAGGTGAAACAGCAAAGAAGTTTTTAAGATTATAATGGTTTTTTTTAAAGACTTTGCCGATGATAAAACCAGTATTTGCATGAAATTTCAAAGAAGAATCAACCAAAACTTCCAGGTCCTATGGGACGTGTTAGTAGGAATGGTAATATTACCAAGGTGATAACTTCAGTGAGGGTTGTTATGCCCAAAATGCTACACCACACATTTAAGAGGATCAAGGGCAAGATAGTTTTTGATATACCAGATGGCAACAGCATCAATGTCTTATTGAAGATCTTGGTTAAGTTAAGTGGGAGAGAGAATTTTCAGATCATCCGCATAGCTCCTGCAAAAGAAGCAGATGACGGAATGGAGGTAGTTCAGGAAACGATTAAAAGAAAGGGGCCCAGTACAGACCTCTGGGGGACCCCTCGAGGTGACGGGGATCCAGTCACTAGTAGAACCTCTGAGACTGACACGTAGTCATCTATGAGAAAGCTAAGAGCTGATCCAAGCGATATGCGATTTAGGAAAATTCAAAGGGAACAATTTGTGAAGGAGCAAGGAGTGGGAGACAGAATCAAAGGCTTTCCTGAAGTCAAAGAAAACAAGATCACATTGCAGCCCTTTGTCCAGAAGGGTAGTAAGGTGGTTGTAAGTTTCAAGAAGGTTAGATTGACAGAAGCGGCCCAGGAGGAAAACGTGTTGGAACTTAAAATCAATATTGAGCTGTAGACCAATGCTCATTATAGATTTATAGAAAAATCTTTCAAGAATTTTAAAAACGACACAGAGCAAACTAATCGGGCGAGTTATTAACATCATGGAGGGTACCACCTTTATGAACAGGGGTAATATTAGCTTCCTTCCAACGAGTGGGGAAAGTACAGTAAGAAAAGGAACTTTGAAAAACCAAAAGAAGTGGGTAGCAAGAGATTTAGCGCAGGATTTGACAAAAAGAGGGGAAATGCCATCAGGGCCACTGGAAGAATCCTTCCTTAATGCATTAAAAGCATGCTCCACGTCAGAGCACAGGAAAGGAGTAGCAACGGAAGCAGTATCCATAGGTTTGTTATGGTGGTGGGGCAGATACGAAGAGGCAAAGGGCGAGCCAAATTCATCTGCAATTCCCTGCCATCGAGCAAGACAAGACCGTCGTTTTTCTTCAATCAGGTTGTAGGGGCAGTCTTCCTATTATGATTAACATAGGCAAAAAGGGATTTAGGGTCCGATTTAGCTTGAAAATGAGGGATTCCTCGTAACCACGACGGGCGGAGCGTAGCCCAGAAACGGCAGCACTCCAGGCAACTTTGAACAGGGTCATATTTGAAGGGAAGGGTAATCACGAGACGATCACAGGCACGTTTTTTTTGCCTAATCAGAGACCTGATGTTATGGTTAAACCAAGGCGGTGCACTCTTGGTAGAGGGGGTATACACAGGGATGAAGTTATTAATGACTAGAGGAAGCCCATGCTTTGCACGGGGCCGGTCACATTCCCCGGGACATTTTCCCGGCACTCTTCCCGAAGACTTGTCAGATTGAGAAGTAAGGAGAGTAGTCCTATAAACGGTAGGGAAGTTGTAGTCCCCAGTGAGGATGATTTGGTAGCCCTTGGATTGCATTATGAAATGGTTGAGGGAAGAAAGGAGAGCTGGCCAGCTGTGTTGTAGGCTAATTTTGGGGATGCGATAACAACAGCGAACATATAGATGACAACATATAAATTCCCACTGTTCGTATGGGCCAGTATAAGTACCAAGGAGGATTGATGAGATGCCAGATTTAACATAAACGGTGACACCGCCAAGGTGATTGACTTCCCTGTCGCAACGATACAGAAGGTAACCGGGAAGCCCAAGGGTGCAATTATCTGTTCTGTTAGAAATGTGTATCTCAGTTACACAGATCACATCCGGATTTTCATGGTCACATGGAAGTTTGAATTCGTCAAGCTTGTTAAGTAGCGCCTGAGAGTTAAAGTTCGTAAGATTAAGCGAGTGGAAAGTTTTGTTGGCGGTCTTATTAGGTAAACACCCTTTCGATATTGCAGTTTTACTCTTGAATTTAAAACACGTTTGGATCATCCATTCTAGTCTTCACATGACGTAATATCATGTGTAAAGTCCAGCACGAAGTTTATGAGGTGGTCACAGGGAACCACCAAAAAGGAGTTCCTGCTGCTTTTCGGCTTACTGAAAAAAATTCGGCGTGGCGACTAAATGTGGTGGCTTCGGGGACTATGTATCGCATTAAAATTCAAAACACTGCGCAAACAATATCTTCACTCGAGTTAGATTTCATAATGTAAACATGGCAAATAAAGGCTCTAGTTTCATTTTAGTAGTGTTTTAAGTCTATTCCCAGCCCAGCTTAGTGTATTTAAGGTACATTCCACCTACCTTATAACAGCCAAGCGCAGATCACCATCTGCGCACGTTACCATCGAACCGTTTTGTGAGACTCGGAGTAGTAATTCAACCAACTAAGATAGTAAACACAACATCACGAACACAAAAATTGTGTCGTCTCAAACCGGAAAGATTTTCATACTTCAGCATCACACTTTATAATTTTTCAGGCTAGTCTCTTATAATTTTTCTTCGGCGATCTATTGGCATAAACAACTTTAGTTTTTACCGCATTAGTATTTTAGATTTTTGATCTCATGGTAATTATTAACAAACGATTAAAAATTAGTAAATGCATACACGCAGATGAAACGTCATGGTTATTTAAGCACACAAAGGATCATGTAATCGCAGGATGCTATTAAATTAGTTCCCAATAGACGTCACATTTTAAAACGGATTTTTAGCAAGGGATTGACTAATGGTAAGTAAGGTACTTGATGTGGAGGATAGAGAAAAACGGCGTCGGATGGAATGTATCTTTAAATATTGCTTTACTACACTCTAAATTTGAATGAATTAACACAGCGGCTTTTTTTTAAGTACCAGTCGTGGGATTCGAACTGGCATTCTCTTGGTATGGAGTAACTAACGGGCTACACTTGTACAAAGCTTGCGGTGTCTCTTGGATTCCGTTTTTTGACCGAAAAGTGCTACAATGTCGATTGGATGGCTTTTGCGATAGACGGAAATGTGAAACAAAGAAAAACTAAGCTTAAAGTATATATGGCCGTTGAGTGGTTTCAGGTCAGCAGTTTTTCTTCAAGTTTAGAACTGCAAGGCAGTGTGATTGCCGGGTGTTAATACACAAATTCATGCTCATTCTGAGTGAATTCCCACATTGCCGTATTGCTGTATTAAAAATACAAAAAAAAAAAGAAATACAGACAAATATTTTAAAAAGCCTGTACAATACCCAAATTAAGTGCACCAGTTGGGCACTTTTAAACAGTAAACACAAACATTAAACATTTCAAACACAAACTGTGTTCACTTTCTGACATAAGTACTGAGCAAAAACAGCCATTGTTCCCTGGACTTGGAGTTTAAATTATAGTTCGTTGCGTTCGAGTGAACTCTAATCCGTTTTTATTCGTGTACCTTCACAGCTGTGAGTATGGGGATACGAGCTCTAATGCTTTTTTTCTAAACGGATAAGCTGTTTTTTGTTCAGTTAATTAGAGTTCGTTTGCGCACGAGAATTAAAAAAAAAAACCTGGACAGGCAGCGGCGGGGGCCCAAAATGCAATGCTGCAACATGTAACAATGGGGCAACAATAGGGGAGGCGTATAGATTGGCTTGTAGCTCACTCGAACAAGATGAACGATGCTCGGGCACGGGGAAAGTAACATCGTCGTGGTAGGCGTCAGGCCTACAGGATGTGGAGGAGGGATCCGTCGACGATACTATGGTTGACCTACCGTGCTGTTTCCCTGGAGTCTGCATACATCATTCGGAAAAATTGCAGCATGGAGCACGTCTTTGTGCGGCAGTCACCAGGGCAAACACGGTATCAGCTGCACGGAAGGTATTACGCCCACAAGACAAGCGATGCTCCCTCGTGTGGACATATGGTCAAAAACCGGATGGTGAGCCCAGCTTGACTGTGCTTCGCGGAGATGCACTTGCAAATGCGTTTAATGCAAGGTTTGCAAGTGTTTATTCACTTCCGAGTGGCTCGCCTGCACCGACCCGATGTACCCGATGTCGCTGGTTCGGTTTGTGATGCGCCTTTCCTTGCATCGGAATTGCATGCGGCTCTTGCCAAATGCAAAGCCAGCAAAGCTGCAGGTATAGACGGCATCCCCTACAAAGATCTGTTTGCCCTGACAGAAGTGGGTCGTGATGCACTCTTACGGTATTACCAGGATTTGCTTGATGGCAATGACTTACCTGCTTCGTGGATGTTTACAGTTCTCATCCCGGTGCACAAACGGGGTAGTGCACGGTCTGATATACGCAATTATCGCCCGATAGCTTTACTATCGTGTGTGCGTAAGGTTTATGGAAGAATGCTGGTACTGCGATTGAACTGGCACCTTGAATACTACGGTTTGTCATCCAAGGAAAAGTCCAAGGGTATCGAGCTGGAAGTAGTGCTCAGGATGCCATTCTATTTGTCCTCTCAAGTGTGAGAGAGGCGTGGGTTCATGGGCTAACTGTCGTCGGAGTTTTTCTAGATATTAGAGCAGCCTATGATACGGTTAGCATTGCATGGGTATGTGCGACGCTCCAGCAGATGGGTGTTGGTGTCAAATTGATAGTGGCTGTGCTTGCTCTTCTAGGGACCAGAAGTTTTGCCACGACGGTAAATGGAGTATGGTCTTCACAGTCCACAACTGACAGAGGTTTGCCTTTGCCACAGGGCAGCTGCCCGAGTCCAGTGTTATTTGCAGTTGCAATTAATGATGTTCTTATAGAGCTGGGGCAGAATAACAACATTGTCTGTTATGCAGACGATGTTGCATTGTGGTTTGTGGCTGCGGACCCAGCAGCGTTAACTGGACTGATTCAAGGTGTGCTGAAGGAGGCGATATGCAAGCTAGCTAGTCATGGCTTGGCCTTGGCACCAGCGGAAACTGAAATTTGCAGGACTCTCAGGGTGTGGAACAAGCAGTGGTCGGTGGCACCGACGGGCAGAGCTTTGTATCAATTAACACCAGCAGAGTGCACGTATGCTGTTGTCTCTGATAGTTTGTCGTACTGGGCTGCGCACATATTGGCTCGGCTCTGCACCGGCCACTCGTTGCTTCCTGCACAGACACCGTCCGTGCAGGTGCAGGTGCGGTGACGATGACTCTGTGCAGCATTTTTGCTTGAGTGTAGGTACCATCACTGTGCACGTAGTGTTTTGCGTTGTAGAGTTGGTGCAAAGATGACTCTATGGGCCTTATTGCAGACTGGTGAGAGGAAATGACGTCTTGAGCGTTGGCGTGCGATTGCCATTTTCGCGCGCATAACTGGTGTGCGACTGTGAGCCCTTTATCTTCTATGTTTGTGCGTGTTCGCGTGTGTGAGTGTTTGAGTGAGTGTTGCAGTTAGACGGCTAAGAAACTGGAGGACTTGATGTACCATTTGGTTGCTGTTGTTGTGGGTGTTGATTTGTTTCTTTATGTGTAGTATCTTCTTAGGGTGGGCACGTGGCCTATGGCCGAGGCCCCAATAAAGTACATTGGATTGGATTGGCTGCGACTGCATTAAATATATTCAATCGTTGTCTAGAACCAAAATGAAATGTGCTTGGTTTTCACTTTAATCTTTAAGTTTTAAACCATAGGTTGCACTCCATAATTTGGAGGCCTTATGGCCTCGAAATTGAACGAAAATTGGACGGCCGACATGACTGAATGATTTATTTACTTCTACAATGCAGGCTTCGGGAAGCTAGTTAAATTGTTTCCGCGATTGTTTGCCATAATACTGCTTCTGCTTGGAACAATGCAGAATCAACTACCCATCAGCAGATACGTGCTAACTCTAGACACACGCTAGTGTGTTGCCATCAAATAACAAACATGGGACAATGTTTGGGCAGAACCTGAACAGAAATGCGCATTTCTAATGTTTCGTTTTTTTCGTAAACAAAATTGGGTGTACAGTGGACATACAGTATACATGATAGACCAGACTCTAGCAATTACAATAAAACGGATGCCAAAAAAAGACAACAAACGAACTGAACAAAAAACGGCTTCGCCATTTATAAAAAAAAAAAAGCATTAGAGCTCGAATCACCATACTCACAGCTGTGAAGGTACACGAAAAAAACGGATTAGAGTTCACTCGAACGCAACGAACTATAATTTGAACTCCAATTCCAGGGAACAAGGATTGTGACATGCACATGTATTCATGTACATCACTAAACAAACAAACAAAATGGTTGGATACTTTACACAAATAAAATATGCACACAAAATACAACATACACACGCACATGAAACAGAACGAAAATCTAAAACACATACAAACAGATGCCGTAACAGCAAAACTCCTACAAAGGATGAAAAATACATACACAAACACAGACAATAAAAACTGCCTTAATTAGGAGTGTGGTTGTTTCACATATTATAAATGCACACAAAATACACATATAGCCACTCACAGGAAACATGCTTAAAATGTAAAACAACAAACACAGACAAATATTAAAAAAAAGCCTGTACGCCTAAATCAAGGGACACACGGCCTGCCTTATAACCTTCCGCCTGCCTTATAACAGCTCGCGCTGATCGCCTTCCGCGCATATAGAACACTAAGGTCATCTGAGATAGTATGAAGAACGGAGCTACTCTCTCATTTGGCATTGTGCCTAATAGACGAACCAGCACGAACGCATTAATCGTGTCGTCCTAAACCGGAATGATTTTCGTATTTTAACATCACAATTTATAATTTTCTAGGCTAGTTTCTTATAATTTTGCTTCGGCGATCTATTGAAATAATTAATTTTAATGTTTAACGCATTACGCGTTTAGATTTTTGATCTCATGGTAATTATTAGCAAATGCACACGCATAGATGAAACGTCATGATTATTGTAAGCGCGAGATGCATGATCTACTGCGGGACGCAGTAAATAAAGTTAAAAATTATTCAACAGAAAATTTCCTAGATGCCACTTTTTAAAGTGGATTTTTACCAAGTGATTGACTAACGGTAAGGAAATAGACCTTTGGGGCCACACTTGATGTGGAGGATCGAGAAAAATGGTGCTTGGAGGAATGTCGTTTTAAGTGAACATGAACATACACACGCACACAAACATTAAACATTTCAAACACAAACTGCGTTCACTTTCTGACGTAACCACTGAGCAAAAACAGTCATTGTTCCTTGGAATTGGTGTTCAAATTAGAGTTCGTTGCATTCGAGTGAACTCTAATCCGTTTTTATTCGTGTACCTTCACAGCTGTGAGTATGGTGATACGAGCTCTAATGCTTTTTTTTTTCTAAACGGCGAAGTGGTTTTTTGTTCTGTTATTTGCTTTAAATGCCTGTTTGAATTTCCGGTAGTTTACCGGAGATTTGGAATGTCAACTATTATGTTTAGAAAAATTATGAGATAGGAAGCGTGATGGGCGCGTAGGAAACATGATGGAAGCGTTGGTTTTCAAACTGCGCCGCATATACAGTTTCTGAATAAGTAAGAGATATCCGTGAGTCCTAGTCGATTTAACGGTTATAATTGTTCGCGAGCAAGAAACGGCTAGTCCACTATCGAGGGGGTGGAGGGAAACACGAGTGGGCGAAGCCCACGAGTTTTTCCCTCCAGCCCCGAGATAGTGGACTAGCCTTTCGAGCTCAAGAGCAATTATAACCGTTAAATCGACTAGGACTCACGGATATGTATTTTAATGCTAAGGTGTGACGTCGAGCCAACATATCTAGTTATTTGCGATTAAAAAAAATGTATTTGAAAATTTTATTTGTGAATTACGATGTAAATTCCTGAACTCAAACTTCCGGTTTAAACTTCCTGTCTGCGAAAGTCTCACGTACACGAGGACGTCCCTATATTCAGTCCCAGCACCGACATTTGTGTTTAAGGTAAAACCGTATTTTTTCTACTTTTAGTTTAAATAAGATATAGCGTATAAAATGCGCTATTCACTAGAGTCTCGTGGGTTTGTAGGTGTGTTTAGGAAGTGTCAATAGCGTAGTTTTAGTACCGTCGGAACGAAAGGTTGCCGGGTCCGGGTCGGACCATTGCTCCATGGGTGGGGGCGTATAGCCTACACAGTAGCCTACTCGAGGTTTTTTTTTTTCGTGTTAGTCCGATAAATGTCGCAGGTTGCAAATGTGCCTATTTATGTTGGTTGCAATGGGGTTGGCTGGTTGCATTTGTGTTGTGTACGGTAGTTTTGCAAAGTCGGTCATTATATGTCACGTGTCACCCCGGCTGGAGCGGGGTATCAAAAAAGTGTGGGTTTTCAGATTAACCGTATATAACGGCTACACTTTCAGCATTGGGATGTGTTGGCGTGACGTCACCACCGTACATTAACTGTTTTTAAACAGTATTAAGGAGATTGGCTATTGTCTGCCCTTAAGGCTTGTAGCGCTCGTTTTCTTGGAGACACTGGAGAGCGGACGTCGAGGACTGCCGCGCTGCAGCCTTGGCGTCTAGACTATTAGGTTTGCGTTTTTCACCACGGGCCGCTGTCAAGACCCACTGTCTTAAGAGACAAAATTTAAAAAGAGCGTTCCTGTGAGAGAGCTCGTGATGTAAAGAACACTGGGATTCATCGAGCCGAGAGCTCTGGTTTTAACACCGTCGTGCTATTGGATAGAAGCAATGGGGATGTTTTTAAAGTCAGCGACTTGTGAGTCGCTGGCAAGCGGAAACGCTGCCCGTTTCTTATTTCAATGGGAAAGCGTTCCCCGCGGCCAAGCGACTCGCAAGCCGCCGACTTTAAAAACATCCCTAATGTGCTGTGCAGTTTGCTGCAAACGCCGCCATCTCGTGACATTCGCTATCATGGCCACACGATCCTTCTGGCTGCTGTGGAAAGCTTGAAGGATGGTCGGAGGCATCTTCTTACGTAACCGTGCGAGGCTATACAGGAGTCCGCCGGGACCTCAGGAAGCGTAAAAAATGGGGAGGGGGTTAGAATTTGAAGACTTTAATAAAAAAAAAAGTATGCTAAAAATTAAGTTTGTATTCATATGCTGCAGTTAAAAGCCAGTCAGTAAGTCAGTAGTGTAAGGCAAGTTCCCCCCCCCCCCCCCTGTTGTATGCTGCTGAAGCCAGTATAAAAAGGTCAATAGACTAGATAGTAGACCAGATAGTAGGTAAGTATGGATGGTATATTTACACCAAAAATTATGTGTGCAAGAGTTTAAAAGTAGGGAGCCATGCATAAATTTCACAACTGTTTACTTGCTGTTGTTCTTGTTCCGCCACTGTTTCAGAAAAACTACTGCACCTATCCAAAATCTGAAACGTGACTAAACCAGCCAATTTCGTTCTCCTTCATCCTCAAATTTAACAATTTTTGATTGAAGTTTCACTTTACTTGTTAAAATGTATAAGGACAAAAATTTATGATTTTTATTTTAAATAATCAAGTATACAATTGCGAAAATTAGATCCGTTTATGTGCTTTAAGCATATTTTTAATTCGTAAAGCACAGTAGCACTTTCCGTGTACATTTTCAAAAGGGGAACTTCAATCATACAACCATTTTTTTCGGCACAACTTGACGTTATTGTTTGTAATCGAACCCAACAATCGAACCTTTAGCCTCCACGCAGCACACCCATTTCTTGATGAAGTTGTTTTGTAGTTCCCTTTGATAGTTCCTTTTGTAGTTCCCTTTGATAGTTCCTTTTGTAGTTCCCTGGAGATAAAATCAAGAACCGATTTTTAACTTTTACAGCTTAAAACGTAGGCAATGACAAGGTCTGAACGCGTTTTAATGAGACTACAAATCTTGTCCGCCTTGTTGGGGGACATTTTGCTCTCACCTATACATCGAACAATGAAGATTTTCAACTTTTATAGTTAAAACGTAGGTATGAACAATGCCTAGGGCTGTTTGAACCCTGTTTGAATGTGACTACAGTAGTCTTGTTCTTGTTGGGGTAATTTTTCTCTCACCTAGAGATCGAACCAATGAAGAGATTTTTCAACTTTTGTAGCTTAAAAACTAGGTATAAACAATGCCTAGGGCAGTTTGAGCCCTAGTTTTGTTGTCGCTGCCCTTGGGAAAATTTTGCTCGGACCTAGCGATGGAACCAAATTAAGAAATTTTCAACTTTTTTAGCTAAAACGTGGGTAACAAAGCCTAGGGGCATTTTAATGCGACTGATTTTTATCTCAAAAAGAGTTTATCGCAATTTTCTTATCAAAATCGAAATAATTAATTCATCTGAAACAGATGTTAGC
>JAHWFP010203908.1:37497-47616 GCA_023313725.1 Lithobius niger
AACCACGAACAATTTTGTAGGGCAGCACAAGATCAATCTAAGCCTGCAAACTTCTAAGAGCTAACCTGTTAACCTGTTGTCGCTTATCCTGGAAATACTTCGTAAATGGCGCTGGACGGACTCCACCTAATCAATGTTGCCAAGCAAGTATGGCGACCAGACCGGGGTTGCGTACTCAAGGATTAGGCGAACAAAAAACTATTTGTGCTTGGACGGACACGTAAGTGGGTTCTGTCAAATGTAGTTTTTTTGTACTTCATAAAGATTTAGATACTCGTCACCGGGAAATTTGGGCATAAATACTTAATGTGTTTGTTTCCATTAGCAGTTGATACGAAAGTCTAATAGGTGAACGAGCAGATTTTCAATCTAAACACCATCTCAAATTCTTAAAAGAGCAGTCCATCTGTTTTTATCGTCTTCATAATGCAGTACGTCACAATGTCGCAAATGAATCTCTTTTCACGAATAAGCTTGCAAGAGTTTACTGCTAAATGTTATAAACGATAGTGTTAGTTGACTTCTTTCGACTTCTGATGGTCCACAGAAAAAACGCACAAGCTGAAATTATTGTTTTGAATTTATTTTAAGTCTAAAATAAGTCAAAGTTTTTTTGGGAAAAAATATGTACGTAGGGATGTTCTGGATCCAAAATCCAATTCTGATTCTAAAAACGTGGTTCCTATTTTTCCGAATTTGCAAAAAAGAAAAAACTTTTCAACTTTGTTTGGTGTAGCCCACATCACTACAAATAAAATAAAAAATACAGGACCCACATTTTCATAATAATAATTATGCTATAATTATGCTATGAAATTTATAAAGACCTCTCTCGGCACGAATCTTACGCACATCGTTTTTGTTATTACGACCTTGTGTAATCCAGTTAGACGATTCGATAGGCCTTTATGTACGTTTCTCAAAAAGAATGTGTTTTCCTAACATGGACAACTCACTGTGCGATTTAGCGTTACGGATTCCTCACAACTGTTCGACACTATTCGTCAGCAGGTGCTGGCGGTGTATCTCAGTTTTCCCAGAAACCAGCCAGAAACCTAGAATCACAATGAATTCCCGTAAAAGGAAAGCATTATTTTCTGAATAAACCAAATTTCCATAAAACAACAAATACTTACTAAAATCTCGCATAAGAAAAAAAGTTTGATATTTCGACTCTGTTTATCGCATGAGTCTTCATGAGTTGTACTGAGTCTCGACGGAAGCGGCCATATTGTAAATAGTGATGACGTCGTACTGGGGCTATGACGTGCTGACTGGATTTTGAAGGATGTGCAGCCAATTTCGCCTGTAGAAATGGACCAGATCAAAGTGGTTCACGATGTTAGATTTCTGATTGACAATTACGTGCTTCTCACTTGAAGTTGTTTACGAATAGCAGAAAATGTACAGGACTGTCGAGCACGGGCAATGATAAAGTCTGGATGATATCCAAGGATTATCCGGTGTCTGGCTATGGAATTAGAATTTTCGGAGGTCCGTATGGCACAATCATGGTGCTGGATGTGATTAGAAAGCATTAATGAACTTGTGACAATGTAAGACAACTCGTAAAGTTGTCATGTTTATTCGTCGTTTTGTTATTGTGACCCTGTGTGATCCAGTTAGACGATTCCGTTGGCCTTTATGTAAGTTTATTCAAAAAAGGAGTGTTTTCCTAATACGGACAACTCACTGTGCTAATAGCAATAGCGCATTACGGATCGCTCACAACTGCTCGACACTCCATTCGTCAGCAAATGCTTGGCGATGTTAGCATTGTGATGGTTGACAGACGGAGTCGAGGTCCATGCATATTTTGGATCGCGTTGTTTGGGGTGGAATGTTGAAAGGACGTTAAACGGATGGAGAAGTCTGCTGTATGATAGGTTCGGACATTTTGTGTGAATATGGTAGTGGAACTCGAGAAGCGGCAACGGACTGCCCGCTTGATCGTGAAAGGGCGAGGTAACAAAAAGGTTGTTTCTGTAAAAGGAATACTTTATTTTCATAACGAGTCTATAGGTTAATGTCTCCAAGAAATTGAAGTGCACAAAGATGTAAAATAACACAACGTTTCGGGGGTATCATGCACCCCGTTTTCAAGTACTACAAAAGAAATCAGTTAAAATGCATCGTACAAGAAACTAATTAAAAAAAAAAACACTAAAAAAGTTATGCTCTATGCAAGGCACAATAGACGCAAAAAAATTTCGAACTCGTTCTGTCTTTTGCCTATACAGCAGTGACATTTGCCGCCATACTGGCACCAGATTGGCACCAGTATGGGTTTTGGAGGGCATAACTACAAGGTGCACTACATAAAAATGGAGGGAAAAACAACGGAAGAGCAGATTTCTTAGGCTTAAAATAACGTTGTTTTCTCCAACAACAAAAATCGCGCGTTTTAGGTCTAAGAAATCACTCTTCACAGCATCGGCTTCAGTATGACACCCTTCTGTTTTTCTCTGCAGTGCACCTTGCAGCTAACCCATTAAGGCTCCAGCATAGCGTTACATACAATAATACTACGTCGTGTCACTGCTCTACAGCTGACTCGTTCTGACCTGGATGCTTAGGTTTCGTTTTTTTTTCAAAACTTTTATCGACTTGTGCCTGGCATACAACATCACCTTTTTTAGTAGGGATGGGTCGGTAACCGAAACCGAAACCGAATTTTCGGTTTTTACTGAAAACCGACACCGAAACCGATTCGGATTTTGTGTCGGTTTTTCGTATGGTGTTCGAAAATCAAAAAAATGATTTGTTGTTTTACATTTTTTTAAATAATTATAATTTTATACGTATAAATGACTGCAAAGCTCCTACCTACTGAAACGAAAATAGTAGAGGAAAATGGTGCCACAGCCATACCCACGGTCTATGACGCTGAAAGTGAAAGCAGGAGTAAGTTGAGGCTAGTAATACTACTGTTGCAAGAAAAAAAATTAGGAAAATCTGGTTGGGGTGGGTGGTGGCAAAAACCGATACCGAAACCGAAACCGAGGTTTTTTGGGCGTGAAAACCGAAACCGGAACCGAAATCAAAAAAATGAAACGACCCATCCCTATTTTTTAGTGTTTTAAATTTGTTTCTAGTTTCTTGTTAGTGTTTTGTTTGTTTCATGCACTTGAAAACGGGGTGCATGATATCCCCTAAACGTTGTCTTGTTTTGCATATTTGTGCACATTTTTGGGCTTTTATTCACTAAAACTGTGCGAATTGTGGTTCTTTTCTTTACTCTCCATGAAACACATTATACTAAAGAAGTTTTTAATCCGGTGCTGATGTAGGTCTGTCTGTCTATATTTCCGTTAACTTTCCTGTCAGTCCATTATTTCACATTTTGCAAATGGGTGCCAAACCATTTTCAATTAAAAAAAAAAAGTTTTTAGGGCTTGGATAAATTCCTTTTTTAATGTAACTAATTAAAATTACTGTTACAAACAGCGTAATGTAATTATACTAATTACAATTACTTTAATCCTGATCCCATTAAATTATATTACAATGGCTGAATTATCTCGTGACAGAAAACTACAAGGAGCCTTGCACAAATGGCGTCTTACAAGAGGGGCAGTGTACGAGTGTGGAGAAAAGTTTGGGTGTTCACTAAATTTTCTGACGCAAAACAAACTTCTGTTTTAGCAAGCAAAGAAATAACTTCCAAATGGGGTAAGGAAGGGGAAAAAAAAGTCATCAGCTATTTTCGGACAAAATAGGACGAATTTTTCAACCTAGACATAATATTCCCGAATTCTCTTCCCCTCCCCCCCTCCATCGGTAACAAAGAGGGGGAGGGGAGTTTGACGTTGGAAAAATGTAATTTCAAATAAATAGAATTATTTGCCCACAAATTACAATTACAACTGCAATTACTTTGATGGTTTTACCCAATTACAATTACAATTGCAGAAAAACTGTAATTAATTATATGAAATTAAATTACTTTTTTCATTTACCCAAGCCTGACTTGTTGTGGCGTCACTTCCATTCCCCTGTAAATCTTGGATGCAGAAGGTGCGTTACATCTATTGTTGGAACACACGTTTATTTACGCACCGGCAATAAAGTTGCAAAAAAAAAAAACACAGAGATTTCACGCAGCGATGCTTCATATGGACGGACAACATTCTGAAAACATTTCACGCAAATCACAAAAGGCCTTCATTTCTGCTTTTAGTTTACGTGCCCAACAGACAACTTCTCCATTCACGTCTGACACGAAGAATGACAAAACATGTCCCATTTACTTGTCTGTTTTTTATTTATTTATTCATTCTTTTTCTGTACGTTTTGGCCGTTATTCTGAATGTCACGAATGTTCGTGGTAGACGGACGTGTATTACCAAATTGAAATACGCACTATATGAAGCCGAAAACAGCTTCCTTGTCGTAATATCACCCCGCGCAACTGCTTCGGACAATGGCTCAGACCCTGTTCTTTCTCTGAAGGCGAGATTAATGAATGCAATTTTCTATCACCTTACTTGATCCTGTCGCCTGTGGCCGGGGAGAGGGGGTGGGGAGTGTTGGGATGGGTGGGGGGGGAGTAGGGATTTTAGCCGCGCAGGCGCGAGCCTGTTAGATGGGTTTAGCCTGTGGCTATTCGTCCGCCCCCACCACGACTAATGGAGCGACGTCGGGCAGCCAGAGGGCTTGATTCATCGTTGGACGCGGTACATGAGAAAATGAACTCACCCAGGCGTCCGTCCACTCCCCATAAGCCCCTCGGTTTCAAGCGTCAAGGATTAGACCGTACAGGTAAAGGGCAGGAAAGACTAGAAGATGATGAAGAAAATTACTTTTGCCCTCGCTTGGGTATAGAAAAAGATGCTCTCCTCGTCCAACGTCGATAGCTTGAGCGATGTGCAGCTTAGAAATAGGTTGGTTTTCTTTACTGAGAAAGATGAGCTACACCATACGTGCGTAACAACTAACTATGTGGGTGGCTGTAATATAATATCTGCAGCGTTTTAAAATAGATTCGTGTTTGGCTTAACCTTTTTTCGTACGTCCAGCAGTCATGGGTGTGAACTATTCACCCTTTTAACTTTCGAATAAATAAAGTTCGTGACTCCCTCTCTTGAAGACGACCTGAACTGTGTACTCAGGCTATAAATAGATTGAATCCACACCACACATTAGATACAGTACCATAACAACAGTCTGTCCGGTTATTTTTTCAATTTTTGCAGGTGGTACAGATGTATGACAAGATTTAGATTAGGGGTTTGAATAATATCTCTCTAATGTGTGGTGCAGTGGCAACCCGGACCACTGCACTGTTACCGAGGTTGGTCCTAATGACCAAGCTGTCGACGCGCCATTAAGCCTCAATCCCCCCCCCCCCCCCTTAAACAACAGTACGTTAAAAACAGTATTTTAGACACTCAAATAAATTAAAAGTTAAGCTACCTTACATTCTCCAGGTCTAGACTTGCCACAACATTTCATTTCATTTCATTTGACTTAGTAATGACTACTGTACATAAGCTAGTTAGTTACGGAATTCGGTATATCGTCTCGACATCCTGCAACACTATAATAGTATGCTACCATTACAGTCTATTTTACACTAACTAGCCTGTACACGTTAATAATAACGGTCGGCCAGAGCAGGAATACTACCCGCCTAAGGAAAGGAGCAACCTGACCGTCAACCATTATCTCAATATTAGCCTTACAGGCACATCCGGCGTGCCTTATAACTGTCACTCGCAGATCTCCATACGCGCATGTTGCTATCGCGCCGTTTCACGAGACTCGGCGTAGGAATACAACGCCAACGGAGATAGCAACCATAGATTAGAAAGTTAACTAGATGTACCGTCTCACCTCTTCCCATCCTACGCGGACCTCTAGCGGAAGTTGCGGCTACTAATACCTTTGCTAATGCTTTTGCCTTCGAAGCAGCACGAAAGCAAAGCATTAGCAGAGGTAATAGTAGCCGCAACTTCCGCTAGAGGTCCGCGTAGGATGGGAATAGGTGAGACGGTACATCTAGTTAACTTTCTAATCTATGTAGCAACTAAGCAGCGAGGAACGCAGCTACTATCTCAGTTGATTTTGGGAATAGTACACAAAACAGCATTAAGCTAAAGATCGTGTCGTCACAAACCGGAATGATTTTCGTATTTTAACTTCACACTTATAATTTTTTAGGCTAGTATCCTGTAATATTTCTTCGGCGATCAATAGGCATAAATGATTTTAATTTTTATCGGTTTAATCGTTTAGATTTTTTGATCTCATGGTAATTATTAGCAAAAGATTAAAAATTAGTACATGCACACACAGAGGTTATTATACGCGCACAAAGAATAATATAATCGCAGGATGCAGTAAATATAGTTCCCAATATTCAACAGAAAATCTCCTAGACGCCACATTTTAAAACGGATTTTTAGCAAAGGATTGACTAACGGTAAGCAAATAGAAGTTTGGGACCGTACTTGATGAGGTGGGTGGAGAAAAATGGCGTTCAGAAGAATGTACCTTTAATATCAAGAGCAGTGACATTTGCCGCCATATTGGCACCAGTATGGGTTTTGGAGGGCATAGCTACAAGATGCACTACATAAAAATGGAGGGAAAAACAACGGAAGAGCGGATTTCTTAGACTTAAAAAAACGTTGTTTTCTCCAACAAAAAAAATCGCGCGTTTTAGGTCTAAGAAATCACTCTCCACAGCATCGGCTTCAGTATGACGCCCTTTTGTTTCTCTCTGCAGTGCCCCTTGCAGCTAACCCATTAAGGCTCCAGCATAGAGTTATATACAATAATACTACGTCGTATCACTGCTCTATTGCTGGGGCTCGTATTGCTGGTCACGGAATCTAACGTACGTATCAGCCATGTACTATGCGTCTGTCTGAACGCCTGTGGCGCAAGTGCTTCCTAGTTGTACGCCCATGGGCATACAACTAGAAAACACTTGTGCCACAGGCGTTCGGATAGATGCCGATGGTTGTTAGGGGGGGGTTTACGCAACAACAATTTTCTCGCTCACTTATATAGCTTTCACTTGGTTAACACTAATTCTTCTAGTTGCTTGTCGCCTTTACCAGCGATGCGGCTTTCGAGTTGTCTACACGTAGTAACCATGGCAACAACGTGGTAGCAGATCTTTTCCTTGTGCCTCGCAGCACGACGTACGAAGCGTGCAACAAAACAGCGTCGATGTACGACAACAAGAAAAAAAATTTACTGCAGTACAAGACGATGGACCGATTTCTGAATGCAGTGTTCGATGGTTAGTCTTCAATTAGATAACCCCAAAATGGAAGCCATGTTTGATTTTGAATTCTCGCTGCGAGCAGCTATTTTGTTGCATCACCGTCTGATCACTGCTAGAAGCTGTTATTCGAGCGAGAATAGCAACTTTTTGGAAACAGCGTGAAATGACAACAATATTGTAGCAATGTTTAAAATTAATGTTGCACTTTGTTCTTTATCGGTGTTGTTATTCATTGAATTTGTTATCTATTGCAGCATTCATTTAGTAGAAACTGGAAACTAATCGTAAATAAATAAGAGTTGACTAGCAAATAGCGTTCGGCGAGCGAGAAGGTCTCATTGTGTAAACGCGCCCTTATTGTAGGTTAGATAGTTTACGTGACCAGCACACGTACAGCTACTAAGCCAATGACACCACTGGCGTTACAAATAATTCACCAGTCACAAAAACGAGCTTGTGTTGTAATGTTCTTGTGCTGAAATTTATGTTCTGGCATAAAATGTGAACGGTGTTTGCATATTTAAAATCGATTTATATGTATACAGAGGCGTGCCAATCCGCATTTTCTTTATGTACTATTCCACGAACCTTTTCCCTCGAGATGGCAGCCTGCAATCTTTACCACGATTCCGACGCACGAGCGGTGTTGTTTTAATTCAGCAAAACGTAAATCCGCTTAATTTATTTTTATTTAATTATTTCAAAATTGATTGTACAGGCAATTGCAACCCAATTACAAAATCAAAACGCCAAAAAAAAAAAAACAGACAAAAAACCAGGCTGGTAGTCAGCGACCTCCTGCGTCCATACCAGTCCTGTTGCTCCAGCAACAAATTGTTATTATTATTATTATTATTATTATAAAATCAGGGAAAACAGTGAGGGGTAAGGCAGTTTTGTGTAGACCGTTTCCAACTGTAAAAAGTGGTGAAATGATTCAAGTTGTTTTTGTTACAAAAGTTGGGAAGTAAATAGTGCCACACACGCTTCCAGTATTCAGTTCGAGCAGTAGGCACACCAAAATTATAACATTTTCTTTAGCACAGACAGAGGGAACGTGGAGGCATAACCTTTTCAACAGTTCACAACATTGAATTCTGTTGTGAATAAGTTTGTACATGAAGTTCAAGCCAAGGCATAAACGAAATTGTTTTAATGTAGAAATTTGGAATTCCTTGCAGAGTTCTTCAGGCATAACGTTATTCTGATTTAAAGAGCATTAAATTTGTAGCAAAGAAATCGAATTAGATTTCTTTGTACCCTCTCATTCCCATCTATCAAATAATGCTGTGATGGATTCCAGATAATAGAACCATAACATAGAATACTTCTGACAACTGCATTGTAAATAGCAACAATGGTCTTCGCATCGTTAACGAAAAAGAGAGATCTCTTCAAGAAGCCGAGCATATTGAATGCGTTCGTAGCAGTGCTGATAATATGAGCAGTGAACGGGCAATTAGATTGCAGCAAAACGCCAATATTATTAACAGAGAAGACTCTTTTAAGAGAAACGTTGCCTGTAGTATAATTATGCTAATGGGAGTGGGGGTCCTGTAGGAATGAAAGGTAATAATATGATATTATTACGTAAGTTGTGACATTCCTTTACTCGTGGCTTATCTTCTATAATTGTTTCGAAAACCACACGAATCTCAGTAGACCTCCTTGCTATTCAGCGTCATTTATCCCTTAAAATCGCAACCTTTAATTTCCGGCACGATCCTGGTGTGAATGGCCCTTCAGCCAGCGCTTCACGAAGTAAGCCTAACAGTGACCGAACTATATTTTTTAATGGAGATAGTTATGCTACAATGGATACTTTATCATTTCATTTCATTAACTACTTTTTTTTAAATTCGATTAATTGTGTTTGGTGTAAAATGAGAACATTTAACTCTTGTTGATAGCAGCTATCGCTGGGCTCCCACTCACAAAAGTAGCGACGCCATTATAAACAATATGGTCAGTGCGGTGACCGACTGTTTGAACGTATTTAAATTGCGTTGGACGCTTTGCGAAAGCCAAAATTGTTCTTACTTTCAACGTGAGCTATGTTCAACAACATAGTTTCCATGACGCTAACAGTTAAACCGCTAATAAGTTGATTTTGTTTCGCTTCTGAACTATGAGGTTAAACGCCAACAACCCTAAACCATACTGACGTCATATGAGGTTTCATTGCAAATACTCTAACGTAGTGGCATTCGGTATATTTTTATTATCGTGCCTGCGTACACTTTAAGAACTGTCTTTGACACATCAAATCATTCTAGCACCTTCTGTAAGTCTCGTTCTATATAAACACAATACAAAAAATAACATTTTCAGGCATTTGGTCACGAAATTCTACGTATCTTTGTTTCTTGGTTAACATGGCACAGTTGTTTAATTGTTTTGCCATTTTTTTTCCACTGAGGAACTTAGGGCACATGTTTAAATACACCCTTAAGAACCAAGGGAACTTGACTTGCCCTCGATTTCCACTTGCATTCTGAAAGTCAACTCAAACCTCGTAGTCGAAAGAATCCTCTAGGCAACTTCCCTAGTGGCTTACAAAAGACACCACATACCCCAATTATTCCTCGAATCAAAAGAAATCTCAAGGTAACTGAGAAACTACCTTGAGGTTTGAGAAACCCCTTATATGTATAAGATGGGAACCTATTAGATGAAGAAGATGGGCTTCCTTGAGATTTGAGGAACCCCTTAAATGAATAGGATGTGCTTCTTTGAGATTTGAGGAACCTATTAGATAAAGAAGATGGGCTTCCTTGATATTTGAGGAAACCCTTAGCTGAAGCAGATAGGCTTTCTTGAGATTTGAGAAACCCTTTAGATGAATAAGATGGGCTTCCTTAAGCTTTAAGGAACCCCTTACA
>JAHWFP010203913.1:0-10678 GCA_023313725.1 Lithobius niger
AATTCTCTTAAATCCAGACAAGAATGTTAAAACACTGTCCTCCTTCTCCTTAGATTGGGGGGTGGGGGGCTGGCACAATTTAGACATGACATACTTTTTCTCTATTTGAACAGACTCTGCCTTAACATTTAACTGTTTTTTCCTTAAAGGTCAACTCTCTTGCCTGCACTTCATCATTATGCTGCCTAGCAATATCGCTAATACGCAGCTCATGCTCCTGTTTCTCCCTCGTTAATCTTTCTTCCCTTTCCCACCTCTCTCTTTCAAGTTCGTCATGTCTATCCAATTTTTCTCTTTCAATAGCTAATTTTTTACTGTCAAGCTCAGTTTGCTTAGCCAACCATTCCCGTTCTAGCTCTGCCTCCCCATTAAGTTTTTCCCTTTCAAAAGCAATAGTTCGTTCCCTTAATTCACTTTCCCTCTTTAATTTTTCTCTTGCTAAATCGTCCTCCCTCCCTTTTTAAACCCTCCTCCCTCTTTAGTTCTTCTTCTCTAATCTGCAATTTCCCTACTTTCTAGCTCCCTTTCTTCCCTTCTTTCCCTCGCTTTTTCTTTTTCGAGTCACTCCCTCTCTTTTTTTCTTCCTCTTCCCCTAACTCCCTCTCGTTTTGTTCTTCTACCATCTCAATTGCTGCCTCAAGATCAACCAGCAAAAGCGAACCTGCCTCCAACCCATCTTTAAACATCCCCAAAACATCAGTTTTGGGTTTAGGCGCAACCAAATCCAACACCCCGCACACAGCCCTTAAATCAGCAACCGTCCTCCCCTCTAATAAATCCATGTTTAACTACTGTAAACACTACGAAACCAACAGCACATCAAAGCACCAACACACCAAAAAATACTAACACGCAACTGTACCGGAATAAACAACCCTTTCAATCCAACGCCCTATTACCAGAGTGTGAAAAAAAAGTTTGCCTTACCCCTGTTGCCGTGTTGCAATCAAACACCAAGTCGACGCCTTCACATCAGCCTTGACGACGATTCTCTGCCGCCGCAAAAACCTTTAGCCACAATCTGCCTCTTCCTCGACACCGGATTCGGCCAAATCTTCCACGACACTAGACTTTATGCTGCTTCTACCGGATCGCTTGTCCTCATGTCTGGTTGCATTGGTTCTTTGCCCAACTGCAGTAATCCTCTCCGTCAATCTTCTGTTTAGCCTTCCAACTTTGCGTGTTCTTGCCTCCAAACGAGTGCCACACTCATTGGTGAGATCTTCCTGCTTCGGTACTCTTGGCCACCCTCCTGAAGTTCTTCATCCACTCCTGACTCGCCGAACACCATTTCGACTTAATGGTCGGGAAAAAAACTTCTGGGTTGAAGAGCATGTGGTTAGTTACCACTGCTGGCCACCATCATAAATTCAATGGTGCAAAATTTCTTCTTACTTCGAACGTGGAGGAAAAAAATACTCCTTCAACTTGGAGGGCTTAGTTCGTGACCACCGCTGCCGCCATTATAAATTCAATGGGACTCACGCTTGCAAACAAATGATCCAATTTACTTCTCCTTCAGCATTATATCCAACAAGAATTATTTACAAAGTGACATCGATGATCTTGAATTTGTCCTACAAGACGACAAAGAGCATCTCTACCGCTTGTAGCTACCTTTTGCGAGTGTCTCTGGCGGTAAAACGTTCTTTTTATTTATAGCTTGCTTCCCGCCAAAAACCAAATTATAAAGTTGCAAAGAATGGGACTACAGTCTTCGTGGCAAAGTTGTTGCTACTTACAGTGTTCGAAGGTTGGCAAATGTATCACAAAAGTTCATTTTTGTCGAACGGGGTATAATGACCCATAATTGCTGCTAATTACGTAATGACTGTCATTAGTGTTCGAATGGAACGATACGGCCAAACCTTACAAAACATCAGTAAGACTAAAGCTTTAAGTTATTTCAAGGAAAACGTTTATTGCTATTCCCATGCAACTGGACCATTGGTAAAAATGTGTTAAACACACAAGCTGTCAACAACTTTGATTGGATCACGTGGAAAGATCTGTACCACGGCAACGCAGAAATCAGATTTGTAAACAGCGGAACTTCGCAGTGAGCTAGAAAATTTCTTAAAAGCGCTAATCACGTCTAATCGCGTACATACCTCGCCACTGACACACATGGGATGATTTTTGGTGATTTCAGAAAGAAATAGTGCGTAACTGCAGTAACTGCAAATTCCAATTGGGACCCCCCCCGCAGGCCGTCGGCGCTCCTCCCCTCTATCAGCCAGCTTCAGCAAAAAAAAAGTTTGTTAAAAATATGCTGATTTAGCCAAGGTGTACAATTTTTAGAATCTAAATTGAATGCTAAACCAATCGTACATCATCGGAGTACTCGTTTGAGGCAGTTATACATCGTTGTCATCAAACTCTTTTAATGTTACCCCCGTGAAGTATGTACCGTAACCGTACTACTACGCCTACGCGACGCGGCTCATTAGAAGCGCGGGGCTGCTAAACTCGGCTTCGGCTGGCTGGGCAGCTGTCCTCGAAACGCAAGGCGCCGCACAAAAACGTAATGTGACGTCACGTAATTTGTTGATTTGATCCAGATATCATGTTTTCGAAAGATGATAAAAAAAAATGTAATTTGTAATTGTATGGAAATTGCATATAATATTTTTTCCACAGACACCCTTGAACTTAATAATAATAATAATAATAATAATAATAATAATAATAATAATAATACATTTGTTGCAAGATAGACAAGGCAAACAGGTCTGACAAGGATCACAAGTTTCACTTACTGTCAGCCTCATAAAACCAACATTTAAACATAGTCAACTAACATTTAAACAAAACAATCTACAAGGTGTCAACTACAACGTTTAAAGAGAAATGCAGTGGTTAGGTCTTAATAGGAATGGTGTAAGGTTCTCAGAATTTAGTAGTCGTCTAAAAATATCAATAGACCCAGCAGTAACAGTTTCCTCTTTCAATGAATTCCAGGCTGGGACCACCCTTACAGCAAAGAAATTATGTCTACAGTTTAATCGTGACGTTTGAGCAATCAATTTGAGACTATGGCCGCGTGTCCTATGGATAGGGTAAAAGTCAAAAAACGGCAAGTCAACATCGAGAAGACCACGAATAGCCTTGAATACCAGAATAAGGTCCGCCTTGACACGGCGAAGTTGTAAAGAATCAATTTTTAAAGTTTTTAGGCGTTGATGCTACGGAACATTTCGCATACCAGGTAGGCTCTTAGTAAAGCGGCGTTGTACCGCCTCAATGAGATCAACGTCCTTAAGTAGGTACGGGGACCACACTGGACTTGCAAATTTCAATAGGGGTCGAACATAGACCTTGAAAGCCCATACCTTTGTAGGAAAATCTCCTGAGGTGAAGCAGCGCTGGACAATTACCAGCCGGCGATTTGCAGAGGAGACAATATGCACACAATGGATCGATGATTTTAAGTCATTTGTGAACCAAATACCAAGATCTTTTATCTTGTCCACGTTTGGTAATTTCTGATTTTCGAGAGTGTAGGTAAAACAATTATTTTGACTTCCAATGTGAAAACTTATGCATTTTTTGTGCGCGATCGGCAGTTGCCAACCTAATGCCCAGCTTGAGACATACTCGATCTCAACATTAGTGATAGGTGATCCTGCACATCCACAATTTCAGAATGCGGTTTAAGGTCATCAGCAATTTTTTTTTGGATTATATTATATATTATATATATATTATATTATATATATATTATATTATATTATATTTATATTATATTATTGCAGGAAAGGTCATTTAGAAACAAAATAAACAAGAGCGGACCAAGCACTGATCCCAGTGGGATGCCACTAATGACATCGACAGGGGAAGACCTAAACTCACTAATAACAACACGTTGTGTACGGTGTGAAACAAAAGCCCGGATCCAACTCAGGAGTTTGCCTCCGAATCAGTAGTAAGATAACTTATAAAAAAGCTTTTCATGTACCACGGACTCAAAAGCCTTTTGGAAATCGAATAAGACCACATCCGTGGATACGCCCAGATAAGGGCACTAGTCCATTTGTCCAGCGCAAGCAACAATTGAAGAACCAAGGAGCGGCCCGGTAAAAAACCGAATTGGTAATTTTTAATAAGATTATAGAGAGTTATGTGGTGCATCATGTCCTTGTGGATAATTGTTTCCATTAACTTGCAATGCCGTAAGGGAAATTGGTCGATAATTTGCTGGGTCGGCAGGGTTACCCTTCTTAAAAATCGGAGTAACATTTGCTGTACTCCAAATTTCCGGTATGGATGAAAATCCCATAAATAAGGAATAAATGTGAGCAAGAGGATAATTTATCTGAGGGCCAATCTGTTTGTAGAAATAGGCCGAAAAGCCATCAGGTCCAACCGCATGGCCTGGTTTAATGTCAGTTAAAGCTGATAAGACATTTTGAGGTGTAAAAATAACATCACTACAAATTGATGGTAGTGATGAATCATTTTGTTCAAGTAAAGGGAATCTTCCATTATCAACCACACTATTTTTTGCAAAAAGAGAATTTAAAAGGTTAGCCTTGGCCAAGGTGTCAGAAAACACATTATTTCCAACACGGAGAGGTGGGATACTAATACCAGTCTTTGTACAAAAAACCGGAAAAGGGAGGTTGTATTTCCCTCAGTGATGACCTTGCGTTCATACGCACAATGCCTTTTTATTATAACTTTACTGCGCACTCTTTCCGGCACTTTTTATATTTAAGTAGGTTTTTCGCCGTTCTATTTGTCTTATACCTGTGCCACAATGTTAGTTTGTGGTTTCTAAGCTTTCTGATATTTTTTGGAATATTGGGGCGTAACGCAGAATTTTTAGTATTGTTTTTGTTTGCAACATTTCTGAAAGAACTGCAAAAGGCAACCTCATGGTGTAGAATTGAATTGAAAATGTTCCACGACTCATTCAATGTATTGCTCACCCCAAGGTACATACCTGGTCCAATCCACCCCATCTAGGCGCAATCTTGACTGGTCAAAATTTATAACACTTCTTCCAAAAACTGATGCATTTTGGGTGGTACTGGGATATGCAGTTTAAAAGTAACCATATTGTGGTCACTCATACCAAGATGTACTCCAGCACGAATATCGTAGACCAACCGTTCGTCGTCAGTCATTACTAAGTCAAGGGTATTGCCCCCCCCCCCCCCTCCTTGACGAACGAATACTTTGGGTTGTAGTTTGTTCATTCTGACAAAAATTAACATCAAGTAGCGACGGCGCCCCTGGTCCGGGACTGTAGTTTTGGCTGCCCGTCCGCCCCTGTCTGCATGGGAATACCACTCTAAACCCAGCAGTCTGTTTGCATACGTTTGACTATTTAAGCAAGGTAATTCCTTTAAAAAGGTTAAATGCCCAGAGTACAATAATATTGAATTTGCGAAATCCTCAGAAAACCATCCGTGGTTGGTATGAACTAACGTAAGACACTGTGAACGCTCCGAAGTTCGAACTTTAAGAATTTAATAGAATTTCGTTGCCACTTCACACAGCCATTCAAATATACTTAGATCATATTTTGTAACTCATGAGTGTGCTTTGCATGTTTTATGTTTTTTTCTTCGTTCTCTTTTCCTGTGTATTTCTTGTTTGTCTGTAGCGAACGGGTGCTTACAAGACCCACAGAATAGAATAGGACACCATGCGAATCCTGCAAAGTACTTTCAACCGGTGATGTAAGCATAGTGTTACATAGGTCGCATTCGCAAGTATATGTGTTACCTTTATGTATTAACTTCATGTGTTACCTTCACAAATTCGTTAAAAAAAATACGAATAACATTATTATTATTTTAAAATAAAAACACAAAACATCGGTCGTTTAAACTATTGAATGACTAGCGAAAATCCTCACTACGTTCGGGGAGAAGCGTATGTGCATGATGTGACAAACAGCTGGTAGACTAGGGCTATACTAATTACGCAGTATTACAAAATGAGTACCAGTCTCTTCCCCTCCTTCGCCAAGAATCCCCCAACATCCTTTTAATTGTCCTGCCAAAATGCCTCACAGAAATTTCACTTTGTAAATATTTCGTAGGGAACAACATCTTTTGTGAATACTGCTTCTGTATTTTCATGTGATTTTTCTTGTTGTGGGCCATCCAATTATTCGGGACTGAAGACATTGCCGTCATTGTTTGAAGGCCATTGTTTTCTAAAGTGACCGGAAGTGGAGTGGTTAATGGTCATTAAACCCTTTGAACCTTTCGGAAGCGGTTAGCGCTCGCTAAAACCATTTGAACCCTTTTTTGCTCCTTTTTAAGCTACAGCAGTTGAAAAGGACGTTAATCCGACCATTTCCCTTTCTTTCATCCTCCCCCATTTCTTCGCCTACTCTCCTCACCACTACCCCTTCTCCTCCCTCTCTCTGCCTGCTCTTTTCTCCTTTTCCTCCCCCGCTCTTGATGGAATAAATCGGAAACTATTATTACCCAAAAAAATTAAGTTTTAGGATTTAGAAGAAAATAAAACATATTAACAAGTTTTTGGTTTTTTTTTTACAAAGTTTAGCATGGCTGAAATAGATAAACAAGTGATAATAATATAATAGTGGCTAGCCACATCGCTCGCTTCGCTCGAGGAGGTTTCTTAGGGCCCCCGCGCACACAGCGGCCAAGCCGCGCGGCCAGGTCGCTGCGACCAACGAGAATGCTTACGGTGTATATAGCAACGCGGACTTGGCCGCAGCGGCCAACCTGTCGCCACGGCCACTGGGATCTTGGGCGGCATGCAGGCGGCCACAGGGCGACCATACTTGCTCCGTGTTCATTTTGCATCACTTGATCGAGAAATATCAATGAAAAACGAACGTGGCCGCGCGGCACGTCGCCGTGTTTTTTGGCTGCCACGACCACTGGCCGCGCGACCTGGCCGCTCGGTGCGCGGGCGCCCTTATTTCTTCACCTCTTTAAATAACGTTTAGATAGACTACGTAATCATCTGCAAATGTCATCCCATACTTGCAATGCCTGTATTCTGCACGTGTCTGTTGGATCTACGCCCAGAGATTAGCCTTCCTTCTTCTGGCTGGCGTACCTCGGGTGTATATTGAGTACAGTTCTCTTCTATTATGCATAATTCAATGCTATTGATCACTTCACTGAAAAGGAAAAGCAAACTAAAATTTAAAATAGACATGAGATTCATAGCCAGCCTGCCAACCAAACATGTTCACAGACGGGCATCATTAAGGCATGCGCAGCCTTCACACCGACAAAAATATACACTGCATGTTCTTTAAAAATTGTCACATTATTTAAACGAAAGATTTAAATGAAGTACATGCTATCCTGGATGTAGTTGAGCTTGAAAACGTAGTAAATGTGTTGGAAGACTACTTTCCAATTTTTAATACATTAGCTAACAAATTGTAACAAAAAAACTGTTGAAATCTTTTACAACTGAAGGTGCCTTTGGTCAGGAATAAAGATGGAAGACGAAACGTAAATTTCTATCCAATTGATGTTTAAACAACGTGCCAAAAACCCTTTTTTTTTTCTTTGTAGATAAGTACAGCCTATTGGAAAACTATAAAACTGGAAACTGGTTGCTCTGTAAATAACGTTACGCGTATCTCACCAACCTCACATTAAATGGGGATGGCCACCAAATGACAGGCTGCAGCATCTATAGCCATTTACCGCTAGATAGTTCTGTCTAACCCGTACTTTCAACAGGCGAATGAACATAGAAGTATTTTTTTTTCTCAAGAAACAAGCCACGTCCCTCCTTTATTATAAAGTGTAAAGTCGGTGCGCCCACGTGCACCAGAAAGCACGCAGTAAAGTTAGGCCTAACGACATGACGGGGGCTTTTTAATTCGACGTGTCACACGTCGAATTAATGTGGTTGTGCCCAAAAAAAAACGGGTGAAAGCAAATCTGTTGAGCGACATCTCCTCAAAAATTACGGCGTGTAACTGCGCATTTCGAACAAGCCCGTTCTTCAATATTGCGGTCGGTTAGAGGCTATACGTAGACATCGAGGTGGCTCCAGTCTTATCGCGAAGAACAATACAACGTGAGTCGTCACTTACCTTTGGCGGTAATCTGGATGGTACACCGAATTTTTATGCTTGAATCTGGACGGTACATTGAATGCGAGGCTCGCAGAGACTTTGGTGTTGATTATTGCGCTAGCCTCGCTGCTTTTCGGGTGCGATATACCACAATATTTTATTACGCTTATTTGTAGTGTTGTTTCTTATTGAACGAGTGAGCAAAGCGAATGTGGTCATGTTTTTACAGCGGCGGACTGGTCAGGGAGGGAAGGGCGGGATATTCCTCCTGGCCTGAAATTGCAGTGTTATAGTCAATGTGGACTTTGTCACAATTTCCGTGTGATTATTTTAACTTTTGTTAATACACCTAAAAAGTGTAAATAAATTTCGGTGCGATTAACTTGGCTAATACGATTGACCTTGGTGGCCTTTCCCTGGTTGAATGATATCACTACCTTCAAAGGCCGATCGTTTTTGGAAACTTGGTGGGTTTTTCTACCAGTTTTGGTTTTGGGTGGATTATTTTAACTTTTGTTAATACACCTAAAAGTGTAAATAAATTTAAAGTAGTCAACCTCACGTACCCTCAGCGCAATATCATTTCTTCTACTCCCCCCTCCCCCCTCCAAATTACGTGCTGAATTTACTGAAATTATGGTGTTTGAAGATTTAAAAAAATGTAAATACCTGATGAACAATAAAAAGGGGACGGGAAACTGTAAAACAACGAAGTTTTCAGTTTGTTTTTTGTAACAAAACCAATATCAGCGTCGGACAAGATTCTGGCTCATTTGCCGTATCGTGGTAGCAAAAGTTACGAGACAATTGTGTTTTAATATAATGTGCAATATAGTAGATATTGTTCAGTACACCACGTATTCAGATTTTTTAGTAGTGTACTGTTAGTATGTCTGCCGTTCCAACTGCATATGTCAATTGCACATTTTTTTTTATTCTACTTTACGACACGTCTAATTACTAATGCAGTGTAGTGCATCCTTGTTTCCATATATCGGCCATTTTGGATGGCGCTAGATGGGCGCCATCTAGTGACAGTCATATCGTTAAACTTGACCTTTTGGTCCCTGGTGCACGTGGACGCACCAATTTTACATTCAATAATTAAGGAGGCACGTGTCTAGTTTGTTGTGTAAAAAGAATTTTCTCTGTGCATTTCGCTCGTTGAAATCAAGTGCAACATATATAGAACTAAAATAATGGTATACGGCGCTTCATGGTGCAACTTGTCATTCGGTGAATAGGCACCTTTAAAAGTGGTAATTTTATCATGTAAAAAAAAAACCGCGTAAAAAGGTCACTAAGTTTTAGCATGGTTCGATCTTTCAAAAGAGTGATATTTGACAAGTTAATCCGACCGATAGATAGTAAGTTCAAAAGTGAATGAAAAACTTGGCCGTGCTTTTTTTTTCTGAGTGAACATTTAATCATACTTTCCAGCGTGTGACCAGGGCCGGATTTTATTGTAGTCCTATCCTCTGCCCCCCCCCCCCCCATTTCCGCAAAAAAAAGTACTTTTCCTCTTTTTGAACAATAATTTTTTTTTGCAAAAACAGTAAAAGTAAATATGTTTTTATTTAAAATAGTACCTTATTTTATTTTTCCGGTGACCGTGAGGCACCCTTGAGCCCTTTTCGGTCTGCGGCCCGGTGCTTCAGCACCCAAAGCACAAACCCCCCGTTAATCCGGATGCGACGTGACTGTTACGTTTGCCATGATCCTCATCTTTAAGTTGGTTGGAGCTCTCACGGCAAGGCGTGCTGTCCCAGAAGCGCGCATCCTCACAACAACCCATAAAACAATAACTAGATTCAGGACCGAAGAGTGACCAGAAGAAAAAAAAACGTCTTTCTTGCTTTTTTTCTCGAGACATCAAAGAAGAGAGAAAACTGTTTTTGCCAGCAGGAATTTTGCATACACCGAAACCGGAAAGCTGGCCAAAGCGTCGAGGCTGGCATGCCACAACCCGAGATTACACCTTGGCTAACCCAAAATCGATAAACAGCTGCTGCCTAAAATAACGAATTTACGTGCAGACAAAGAGCGAAGGTAGGAAGCTTTCATTTAAAGCTGCGTTCTTGTTACGTCGTTTACGTTATACTGTGACTATACCGGCGGAGGTTTTTTGGGAAGAAAGATTTAATAAATTTGCTAATGTAATTACAGGTATAAACTCGCGTCACATGTGGGTGAGTTTATTTTGAACAAACGAAAAAAAAGTGTTGCACAGTTTTGTAATGCGTTCGGTTTGTGAAGTAGCTGAGCCCGATAGCGTCAAAGGAAAAAAAAAGAGGGAGAAAGGGAAGAGAAACCATGATGTACTACCTCCCTCCCCCTCCCCCGAAAAAAAAATCAGAAACGGACTCAATTTACCGAAATTTACTTCAGAAATGTTCACTGTCATCACTGTAGGAAATAAATTAAATTTGTATTTTTAAGTTTATTACTGTTCCATTAACATATTTGCCTCTCGCAATCCGCAATGAGATCAGAATTGAGGGGGGGGGGGCGGGGGGCGGTGGGCCCAAGTCCTTAACGGTGGAAAATGTTACAAAGGTCGAGTCTATAGTTTTGTTGTCAAGGATGGGTTTACAAAGGAGGGTTCGATTGTTGACGCGATTTTGCTATATTGCTCTATGTGGTTTC
>JAHWFP010203915.1:0-11004 GCA_023313725.1 Lithobius niger
TGCTAATCAGTTTAACCTTTCTTTGCTTCTTTAAGAGGTAGCCTAACCCAACTAAAAATGGAATAAACTTTTAAATTGCCTTCGTCCAACGTAAACCGTTAACAAAATATGATCCCACAGTATTTTTTTTTTAATTAATTTTGACGAGCCTTATGTCAGCCGAAGCAATTAATGCTTGTATGGCTGAAACGGCTCAATTTTGAACATTACCAGACTTTTAGAGAAGAAGAAATCTGGTGAAGGGAGATGCCATCCCAGGGATTCAATCCGGGAAACCTCCGATCATCATCCGGGCTAAAAAAATCTGCATATAATCTACAGTTTTTTAAAGCTTTTTCACAGAATCTGCAGATAATTTTCAAAGTTTACAAATTATCTGCAGACTAAATTATGGACTGCAGATAATCTGCAGTTTTTATGAAGGCAATGTCCCAAATCTGCAGATAATCTGCAGTTTTTATGAAGGCAATGTTCCAAGTCTGCAGATAATCTGCAGTTTTTATAAAGGCAATGTCCAAGTCTGTACATGATCTGTAGTTTTTATGAAGACAAGTCCCAAGTCTGCAGATAATCTGCAGTTTTGTTAAGGTAATTTTTAGCTCTGCATATTTACTACAGATTAAGAATCCTAAAATTTTTTTTAAGTCAAAAATTTTAAAGTGATCATTTTAATAGAGCAATTATTTATAAAACCATTGGACTTTGGTCCAAACTTTTTTCTAAGTTTAAAAGACAAAATGAACATTTATGGACCACTTTTTTTTTAGCTAAATATCCAATTCTGACCTCAAAAACTTGGGTCCTATTTTTCGAAATTGTTGGAAAAGACCTTCAAAGAAATTTCAACTTTTGTTCAAAAATAATAATAACAACACTTTCAGAATCAAAAGTGTATTTAGGTTGTATTTAGGTTGTATTTTTTTTGTTGCACACCTTTTAGTTAAAAAAAAAAAAAATGCTGAGTTCAAAATGTGATATCTCTCCTGGACTACTAATTTGAGTTACCCAGATTTGAATAGGCTTCTTACCCTGCACTTAAAACTACAGAAAACTTAGTTTTCATGTTTTAATTTTAAAATGTGTGGAATAAAACAAAAATTACAGCTAGCGTATAGTTGTTATATGGCTGAACGCACGTTTACAATTTTATGTTAATGCAATAATTCAGATTTTATTTCTAAACAGCAACATATTTAATGTATCACATATTATACCTCAGCATGCAACGCTTTCAAAAGAGGAAGAAACGCTAAAAGTGGAATTATATGGGGATTTTAATTTATGTTACATGTAGCATCAAACTGTAGATTATTTGCAGATTATTTACAGTTTCAATTAATACATTTTGAAGGTGAAATCGATATTTAACCATACTAAAGGTTAAAATTATTACAGTTAAAAGGATCATTTTAAACAATCAATTGCTAATAATACTATGAAAGAAGATAGACGTTTGTTTATAACCCTAATGACTAACTGTAATTTATGAATCTACGTAATGTATGTATAAACTCATAATGAATAAAAAATAAAATTTACAAATATATAAGGCTAATCAAAAACACCGATATTTGTAAGCAAAGTGTTTAGGGATCATTGTATGTATGTAAGTATTGCAGCTTGCGTTAGTTGTTCCATTGTATGTGGAAATTAAAACATGCATGTTAGTATAAAGTGCAAGAGATAAAATTTCCTTTTTATGGATTTTTTTAAGGTTTTCAGTTTGCAGAAAAACTGCAGATTATCTTCAAAACTGTGCCAATTTTCCTCAAAAATCTGCAGATAATGTGAAGTTTATTCTGTAGATATTATGTAGATTTTTCATACAAACTGCAGAAAATCTGCAGAAAAACTGCAGAAAAGTTGCAGAAAAACTGCAGAAAAGTTGCAGATAAAATCTTCAAAAGTGTGCCAATTTACCACAAAAAATCTGCAGATAATCTGAATTTTTTTTTTGCAGATTATCTACAGATTTTTTAAGCAGGGGAATAGCCGCTGAAGGAGCATGGTAGCCTCTCGCGCTACCCTGGCCGGCAGTCCTGGCGGGGACTCTTCTAATATCTCCTTTCCAGGGGTTCGACCAGATCCGCAAACCTCCAGCAACCAGTCCGAGTTCTCTCACCGCTCATCCAGGATGACCACTAAATAAGCCGGCGTAAAACTTGCAGCCAACTAAATTCACTTTTACAGACTAAAAAACTACAGTAACCTTTTTGTTTTCATCTAAAAATAGCCTACAGTATTTATTTGTACATTACAAGTGACTTGGGCAATGCAAAAACAAAACAAAAAACAGTACTTCAGGCAAATAATTTCCTTAATAAGATGAGGCATGTGGATTTTATTTTCATTTACTACAAAACAGTGACACAGGATGAGAGCACTTTACTTTCAAAACCAACAGGCCTGACAGGTTCTTCATGACTGATACAAGGTCGTAATCTCCTATTAACTTCTCAGGGTTGTTACGATTCTCCCCAGCCCAATAAAACCCACCGAGTTAAAAAAAAAAAAAGAGAAAAACCCACATGGAAAAACCCTGTATTAAATCCAGTAAGTGGGTCTTTTTCCGGGTTGGGTTTTTTCACAACACTGAAACTTCCAGCCAGCTTCAGTAGCCTGTATCCACAGAAACTTCCAGGCCAGCCCTTAAATCATATGAAGAATGTGGGTTTTGATTTAAGGGCTTCTTGTATCATTGGTCGTGAATCCCAGCCATTTGTCCAAGATGTCCGTTCAAAATTGACATTGTGCTACGGGCATGCTTTTTTGCTTTATTTCGAAAAAAAACTCAAAATGTGGGACATTTTCTACGGTGTCGACAGTGCCTAAGAAAATTAATTTTATTTCTATAGCCTCAATGTGAATAATTGCACGTAGCAAGTCACAATACGAGAAAACACTTCAGTTTACTTAAACTTTCGTTTAAGCTACATAAGAATATTGAAGTGAAATATCTTTTGACTGTTGTCCATCGCTCGCGGACCTGCCTTTGGCTACACTTTCGGAATTAGTCAAAATTGTCCCCGTTCTTTCGGGTACCAGCTCATAAACTTGAACTGACTGTCAAGTGGTGAATATCGCCAGTTTTGATGATGTCTGCTGTAATGCTAAAATATAAGTAATCAATATTTTCGGCGGCAACTGGAAACATTAAAATGCTGGGTGCAACCAGCTAATTTTTGTTTCTATTGCCTGACCGAAAAAATACATTACCTATAACCCATCTTGCCTCCCCTCTTGAGTCACCACTTGACATAATGAGAGCAATGAAAGATGAAACACGTGGATGCCTCAGCACTTTTATAGGAGGGATGCGTGATGCACGCACACTGAGGTTACGGTGCTAGCTGTAGGCCTATAAACTTTAATCTCAAGGTAAAGAGCATCCAAGAGCAAGTATGCTACAAAAATAGGTAATTTGCATTTTTGGTTAAGCAATAAAAACAAAAATTAGCTGGTTGTAGCCAGCATTTTAATGTTTTTCTTCTTGGGGGTCTATGATGGTAATAAGACAAAGTCGTCTTTAACAAGTGAAGTGTCTCACTTCAGGATGGTGAACACGACACGCATGCCAAAGGTGTCATGCACACCATACACACATAAATGTGTGTTTTTCACTCGGTTTTTTGTTCACTTTTTTGACATAATGCTGGGGGAAAAGCTCTTCCTTCCCTAGGTTAACATTACGTCTAGCATAATGTTTTATACAAATAAACTTTTAAAAGCAATATAAAAAAACAAACATCCGATATAGTCAGTTTCCGTACGAATTTAAAGTCGCCAAATCAGTTTTCAACTATTACGTAACGCTTGTAGGGTAAGTCTTGAGCTTGTAGCAAGATTTGTGCACAATCCTTTCAGCAATAGCAGCATAAAGAACTGTTAGCCTACTTGGAAAGGGGAGTCAGGATTCTGCCAGACAGTGTAATGCGAAAGACTATGGTACTATTGCAATGTGAGAGACTAGAGCTACCCTATGGTACAATTCTCGTTCCTGTTAACATCGGTGGTTTCACAATTCTAATCCGTGTGTTTATAAATAAAATGACTTTCTTTCCTCCATTTAAAAGTGTTTGCCCCTCACATTTCGTCTTCTAAAACGTACTAGTACAGTCATGTATAATGCTGCGCCGTTTCATCGAAACGAACGTTAGTTTTCTTCACACGACTTATTAAGTCTCCAAGCAATTAAATCCAAATCAATCATAAAACGAACGGTTGTGAAAATACTAAGAGTAAGTCAGAAATAAGACACCAGCGGAAAATCGTGCTCCTGGAAATAACATAGTAGCCTAAAATAACTTTCCTTTTAGGGCCGTCATATACTAAATAAATAAATGCTAAAATAATTTGCCAGGACCTAAATCTAACTAGTACAATACCATAGAGTGCTTTTAACAATATAATGCCAAACAAGATCGTTTTCTGTACTAAATTTTGAACCATTGTTGAAATTATCCAGCATTCGATGCAATTTTGTCCTGCAATTTTTTGTTCCAACTAAATGATTTCTTTTTTTCTTTCCACAGTTTATCACCTTTATGTTAAAGAGTCACTCAATTTCAATCGCCTAATGCATGAGCCTTAATTCAATAATTAAAATTATGCTTAATCTGACAGATGTCATCTTTGTTATTTAAAACCTGTGGCACAGATGAACACAAAGATGTAGCATCCATCTTTGCCTTTTAAACCGCGATTTTTTATAGCGCGCTTCTTGGTTGCCATGGTGATGAGAGACAGCATTCTCGATTACACGTTCCTGGCTGGTATAGCTGAACGCGAAGTCCTGTGTGCTAGGGTTCATAAGCTGCGGGGAGCCCCTGCCTTGGTATAATAGGATTGGAAATTGGTATAGCCTACCGGCCGGATCTACGATAAAAAATGACCCGCGCAAGGCCCGCTGAGATAGTAACTGCGCTCTATAGGGGCGGAGCAGAGCAGAGCACAGCTACTATCAGTAACTTCCCAAAGCACACCGAAACAGCCATCTTTTGTCTGCTTGATCAACCTCTAGAGTCTTCTATGGCCAGTAAACTCATCTAGGGATGTGCCGATTATCGGATTAAGACAGGTTTTGGCAGTTATCAGAAGCAATTCCGACATATCGGTACCGCCAATATCCAACTCCGATGTGCCGATACGCTTTACTGGATCGCATAAGCCACACTTTCTTCGATGTAATTATTTGGAAATGACGATAATTTGCTAAATATTGACCGGTTCTGATGTTCAAATACACCATTTTAATCCTTTTTCGCCAGCTTTCCAATGGCGCAAACCACTAGACACTAGCTCCACCAGTTCTAGTTATTTATAAAAAAAAAAAAACCAATTTAACTTACATTTTTAAACAAACATGGCTTGCAAATGGATAAGAAAAACTGCTGCTCGCTGGTAATTTTAGGTATAATATATAGTTATACAATAAAGTGCTTGTCTGTTGATTAATTACTATCAACATTTTCACATATTTAGATTTTTACATCTTTACAATTATGCAGAAAACGTTTGGCTGCGTGCACTTTTTTTAGGGGAAAATGTGTGCGGGGAAGGTGTGGGGAAAATGACTGCAGAGAAAAAAGCTTCGTACTACACATTTTTTATTTTCTTTAATATTTGTATGAGGCTACGTTAAATATAATTTGTTTTGCGGTAAATCGGCAGCAGAAACAGTATTACACGTTTATGTTTTGGAAAATAATCATTATCAAGTGTTACATCTGCATTCAGTTTTGATAGTAATAGGTTTCGGCACATACCTAAACTCAACGTCTGGTATTTGGATGACACCACACTGGCTGGGTCCTCCACTTCAGTGCTCAGAGACTTTGCTTCCTTTACAGAGAGTGCGGGTGACCTGGGGTTGGAAGTGAACCCCACCAAGTGAGTGCTCTTGCCTTTTCAGGAATCCCCGCAGCGCTATCGTCTGCTGTGGCCGATTTCCAACAGGTCGCTCTGTCAAGTCGTATCACGCCGAAAGCATCCTTTAGGGGGCTCCTTTGACTGAGGAAGCCATCGAGAAGTGTTTGAACTCTAAAACCGAGGCTCTCCGCATCATGTTGGCCAGGTTGCTGCCCATTTCTGCACACCACGGCGTTTTCCTGTTGAAGAGTTCCCACGCCATCCCTAAGCTCACCTGGAAATATCAGGCCGCTCTCGAGATTTTATGACACGCTGAAAGCTGCCTTTGAATCTGTTATCAACACTTAGCTCTCTCTTCCAGCGTGGGATCGATGTTCCCTGCCTGTCTCTTGTCGGGTCCCTGGCCTTCGTCATGCTTCGGATCTCTCTCTCTCCATGCCTTCCTTGCCTCTTCCTTTGCTGTCTCCTTGCTCATCCGGGATGCATCAGCTCCTCCCTGTAAGGTTGTTCCTGATGTATCGTTAGCTGATGGCCTTCACTGCTGGACAAAGGCTCGTGGGCTGCTGCCATGGGTTGGAGATGTTCGCGAATCTCAGCGTGATTGGGAGAAGCCTTCCATTGAGAAGACTGTTTAGGCCCTCCACGTCCGGGCAGCTACCCTTTCGGATAAGGCTCACCTCTTCAGCATGGCTTCTAAGGAAGCCGGTGCATGGTCAATGCCCTTCCTTCCCCGCAGCTCGGCACCTATCTTGAAGACGGGTCTTTCCATATAGTCATCGCCCTCCATCTCGGCTGTCATATTTGTGAACTACACGTTTGTCCCTGTGGAGCTCTGGTTGACTCGTCGGGCATCCACAGTCTAAGCTGTGTGAAGGTCGGTGGTTGGGTCACTCTGCTGGCAACGACCTTCAAGAGATCCCGTGTCTGCTGGTGGTACTCGTGCTCGTGCCCAACTCGAGCTGGTCGGCCTGGATCGTGACAACAGCAAGTGCCCCGACGGGATCACCCTCGTTCCCTAGTCGGCAATTAGTTCGGGACTTTACCTGCACGGACAGTCTTGCCCCGCCTACCTGAACTCCACGTCCACAGAGCCCCTGAAGACAGCCTATGCCACCGAAGCTCGGCAAGGGTTAAATACACATACCTGGAGAACAGGTATATGTTCTAACCTGTCGCGGCGAAAACCCTGGGCTCCATCGGTGGAGAGGGCCTCTTCCTGCTGCATGCCATCGGCTGAAAAATAACCCTTACCTCGGGCAAGAAGCGAACAACTTCCTTTCTCCTCCAGCGTATTGGCATTGCCATTCAACGGGGCAATGCTACTTCCATTTTGAGCACCATCCCTACTAAATTCAGTCTGGATGACTGTGTCACTTGTCTCCGAATGCTTCCTTTTTGTGTTGTTGCTTTACCTTTCGTAGTTTTCTTGTGAGTAGATACTGCAGATACTAGCAAAGGCAAGCCATTACATTATACATAATGTGCAAGAAGGTTCTTCAGCTTGGGGGAAGCAAAATTCACGCATTTGTTCCGGATCCCATCGCTGCCTGGTGCCTTTCCACTTAGTGTGTTCACATGCATCTAGCGTAAATGTTGGAGTGAAGGTTGGGGTAACACCATCTCCAATGGCCAGATCATTAACTTCAGCGACATGCTCTGTCACTGGCCGCACATCATTGAAGATATTACCATATGTGTCTGCCCAAAATCTAGCAATACCCTCATCACCTTTCACACCCTCGATATTATCAGATCTTTGTGCACAATTTATGGACGTATTCCTGCAGAAAGTTTGTTGGCAAGGACATCAGCCCGCATCCGTACCTCACTTTGTTTGCATTGTTGTCTAAGATTATGTCTGAAGATTCTACGAGTCTGGTACATTTCCATCCACAAATAGCCTTGCCTAGAGCTACCATTTGAGAAACGCCTTCCTGGCGAAGTCGTGTGAGGCTTCTACATGGGCATTCCACCCGACGACTTTGTTTCTTCTCTGACGGGAATTCACATGTCGTGAGTTGCAAGGCTATCCTGTTTAAGCAAGTTGAGTCTTCAGCAAGGGGGAATCTGACTACAGCTATAATCACTACACTCAGGCTGTGGACAAAGAAAGAAGCAGCTGTGTGGACGGCATGGACAACTTCCAGATACAGTTTGTCTTTGTCAAAGTTACACAGGTAAGGCAATCTTGGCATCAAGAGAAAGGTACATTGGAAGATGGTCGGATGGTCGGAAGATGGCCACACCACCATACGGGCGGCCCCTAAACGTACGCTGATCAACCAAACTCTTGTTCAACGCAGTAAAGTTTTGATTTTGATCGGTTTTACTTGTTAAGTAATTCCAGTCACGGATAGTTTTTGGAAAAAAAGAATTGGCTATAACATTGTGTTCTGCACCAAAACTCTCTTTCTTCTTAGCATGATCATGCGAAGCATTACGGGCACCTATCACATGCAGTTACAATGAGACCTGTTTTGTGTTTATCTGTTTTGACTTTTCACTCCTTGCGTGCTGGAAAAAGGTGTTGTGGTGAGAACTTCACTGCTGCAAAATGCTACTGTAGAGACTGTTTAGTAATGTGCATGGCTGGTATACTTATTTTGACCGAGAAATACATATTGGTGCGATACAGTTGACAAAGATCTTTATTTTGAACTGAGCATGTTGGTACAAGCTTTAGAGTTTATTGCGTGTGCCGCTACCTGAAGGTTTGTAATGTTTAAGTTTGTTTTCAAATTAGCTTCCAGCCATTTCTTATAGCTATTAATGTATTATCTTGGTGTGTTGTACCATGTTAGTACCAATTACAGTGGTACTATCACCGATTGAAAGTCTGCAGAATCTGGCAACATTTAGTACTATCTGGCACATGCTTGCATCAAGCGAAGGAATGCACAAAGGTATTTCTTTTAACGAAACAAACTAGCCACGACCGCTTAAAAGTGCCTTTTCACCTTCAACTCCTAGATGTAGCACCACAGAATCTTTCGAGCAATATACAAAAAACAGAGGTAAATTAAAATGAAACAACACTATTCGCAGCAGTGTCGCGATTTTCATAACTAAAACGAGATCACGTAACCCACATCAGATCAGCCTATTGGATGGCAAAGAATCTGGAACGTCGATGCTGTATTTAGAATACGGGCAACACTATCGTAATGGTGAACAGGTGCCTCTATTATTGAGTGAAAACTTAATATGTCCTCGTGCAGCTGGGACCAACTGTAAAAATTCAAAATTTCAAGGCTCACCGGTCCCTTCTGCCAACATTGAAAGGCTGCCATTCATCATGCCGGATACACACCCACCATAAGCGAATTCATAAAACACCATACGGGCAGCACAACGCTGCACACCTTCAAGAGCATCAATTAAAAATTTCGCATCAGGGTCCCAGACTGCACAGCGCTTGCTTTGGCATGGGGATTCAACAAGTTTCATACTTTTTAAAATCCCAGATGATAAAACGAGCATGATATTGAATACAATACTACAGGTGTTCCTTCTTTTAGCAAAAAACAATGAATAGAACGGCGTGCCTACATTTGTAGACGTATCTACATTTGCATTCTCTACAAAGTGTAGCACTCGCAGGCAAAAACCTACTTGTAGCCATAATCCGTAAACATTTTGGAAGATTTTTCGATGAGGACAATTTGTCTTTATGCATTTCGTGTAATTCTCTGTGTAATGTAATGTGCTGTGTTAAACACTCACTCATAAATAGACATAAATTGCTGGAAACAATATTAAGGAAAATTGGAAATTAGGCAACAGCGAAAATCGTACACTACAAATAACAGTAAGCCACCTTTATGCACTTACGTTTCGTCGGAGTGGCATGACCCGGATTCGAATCGGCTACCCAGTTTGCCCCCAGATCACTTGCATAGCGCCTTAATCGCTATGGCCACATCCTCCACTGGCATAAAGATGACTCACTGAACCTGTTATTAAGGTCACAACCGTGACCAGGGCTCAATTCGACCGAAATTCACTCGGCCATAGAGAATGGAGAGGGAAGACAAATCGTACACTCACAAGGCTCAATAAAGGAGAAATAAATAGACATAAATCGCTGGAAATAATATTAAGGATAATTGGAAATTAGCCAACAGCGAAAATCATACACTCTCCAGTCCCTCGGTCCCTCTCCAGCCACTCGGCCATTGTCTATGGCCGAGTGAATTACGATCGAATGGAGCCCTGGTCACGGTTGTGACATTCACAACGGGTTCAGTGAGTTATCTTTATGCCAGTGGAGGATGTGGCCATAGCAATTAAGGCGCTATGCAAATGATCTGGGGCGAACTGCGTAGCCGGTTTGAATCCGGGTCATGCCACTCCGACGAAACCGTAAGTGCATAAGGTGGCTTACTGAACTACGTTATTTCTAATGTGATTTTCGCTGTTAGCTAATTTCCAATTTTCCTTAAACTTTCACTCATCATTGTGCATCCTGGGACTAACTACTCTCTTCGAGATGGACGAGTCACCTACCACAGCCCGTGCACCTGATACTGTTAGGGAGACTGGCAGCGCAACCTTGTGTCATGGGAAATCGAAACCATTACCGAAGGTTTTCCAGTTTAACACTCGTCACTCGCGTGACAATAGTATGGGGGTTTAAGGTGACATGCCACCGACAGATTTCGAGGTGGCGCTGCAATCGCAGCCCCAGACGATCAGAACGCACTCGAGCTTACTGCCAGCCATACTTGCCTCATCCATCTCCAAGATAGTAGTTTAGTCCAAGGTGCATCTATGACCAAAAGGCATGTCAACACAAGCCATATCACATCGTGTCACATAGTGGTCTTCTCTCTGTGACTAAGCCCATGTTTCTTTAATGTTGATTTTAAAGCAAAGGCCTTGCTACACACATGACATTCAAATGGTTTCTTTCCACTGTGAACACAATGCATATGCTTCGTTAACCTTGATTTGACTGCATAGGCTTTCCCACACTCCTCACATTCAAATGATTTATCTCCACTGTGTACACCGAGCTCATGCTTCTTTAATTCGTGTTTGAATGCAAACGCCTTGCCACACTCACCGCATTCAAATGGTTTCGTTCCACTGTGTGCACAAAACTGATGCCTTATTAATGATGGCTTCAACGCAAAG
>JAHWFP010203916.1:2432-15804 GCA_023313725.1 Lithobius niger
GTCCATTTACCATCAACCATCCACCATTGACCATCGACCATCCACCATTTACCATCGTCCATTTACCATTGACCATCGATCATCGTCTATCAACCATCCACCATTGACCGTCGTCCACCATCGTCCATGCACCATCAACCATCGTTCATTTACCATCAACCATCGTCCATCCACCATCGTCCATACACCATTTACCATCCACCATGGAATGTCGTCCATCTACCATCAGCCGTCGTTCATCCACCATTTACCATCAACCATCGTCCATCCACCGTCGACCGTCATCAATCCACCATCGACCACCGTTTTATTTTTACACTCACCATACAGCCAGTGTGTTAATACAAAAC
This sequence comes from Lithobius niger, assembly GCA_023313725.1. NCBI lineage: Eukaryota > Metazoa > Arthropoda > Chilopoda > Lithobiomorpha > Lithobiidae > Lithobius > Lithobius niger. The sequence goes on from JAHWFP010203916.1 coordinate 2,783, forward strand.
CACCTAAAGTACAAATACAAGCGAGCTTTCAACAAAGGTGTCAGGTTATGGTGACATCACTGTTTTTTCATTGAATCCTTCAATAATACTTTTTTTTTAATGAAAACTAGGACAGCCTCCTGTATATGGCCGGTTTTATAGAGCATTCTGGTGATTTTATCTTTGCATGAAAATACTGTGACGTTATTACATCTGCAAAAATAAACACCACCATTTGCAGTCGCTCACCGTCCAGTCGCCCAAGCCTCCGAGATTCCCACTACAGACCACGGCAAAACTAGGAATGGGCTTCTTGTTCATGGTGATCATGCTTAAGTTGTCCTTATTATCAGTATAGACTGACAATAATTTGGTAAGTGAGTGTGAGTTTCAGTGAGAAGAAATATTTGCTGGTGTTAGGTAAAGACTTATTTTGCCAATAGGACAATAAAACTTTGCTTACGATTTACGGTTAATTGTTTACTACTATGTTGTTCATATTTCTACAGACTTTTAACTTTGAACTGTTGCTATGCCATTTCTAATTAAAGCAACACAAATATTGTAACTAGTCCCATCTGAAAGGAGGGTTTTTTTTTTATAGTGTTTATAACGTAGCTTGTTTAACTATGCTACGTTATAGTTACGGACATAGCTATGTCAAAATGCTTATATGCCCTACATCAGTACTTCAGAACAGTTATTTATGGTCAATCCATATACAGTAAAACATTTTTTATTGGCTTCATATTGAATAAAGGACATCTACACTTTTCGGATGACCTTATCTACATCTATTTCTAGGTTGAATAATGGCCCAGTAACAGTTCACCATCTAGTGTCGTTATGAATACACTATGATAAAAAGAAGAAGAGTGTGTATTGTTCAGGTAATATTTAACCAATATCTAACCAAACCATTGAACCGGGTAAATTCTGTATGGACAAACTCGCTCAAAATTCGATTTCTTTTAATTATGTTGGGACATAACTTTTATGCAGAAAATAACAAAAACGTAATATTTTGTCCAAATTGAGTCACTTCTTTGACTGCCATTTCAGCCATTACACTACCTTTTTAGTCAAGGCTGTCATACCCTAAAATTTGAATAGTAGTATTAAGGTATGATTTGCCAAATTTAACACTTTTTCCCCATTGATGTAGACTGGTCAAACTATTTTTTGGATTGGTTCACGGCTAAAAACTGGCACTTCCAGTTTCCAATTCCGGTTTGAGAAATTCTGTCGACCCTATATCCAGATTTCATCAGTATACCTAAATTACCATCTGTGCCAAATTTGGTGCTTTCCTCACTAAAATGCAGAAGTCTAGGCTAATATACCCCACTATTAGGCCACGCCACAAAGAACAAGTAAAAAAAAAAACTTAAGCCCCCCCCCATGCGCACTGCGAACACGGTTCCTGGTGCCTCTGAACGTGAGCAAGAGCAGCGGTCCGAGAGGTCCAACACCAGCCAAGAGGACGTCGGATTGAATTCCGCAATCGTTGTAAAAAAAAAGGTCTAAAAAGATATGGCTGTCTTGTCTTCTTTCCATACTCCAAATTAGTTCTCTTCTTGTGAAATTTGGGGAAAATATTCATACTCCACACACTTTTTGGCATTTGTTTTAAACCAAGGTGAGGTTGGATGGGTGGGGATGGTTGAGGTGTTTTAAAAAGAATCACAGCTCATAAGTAAGAACAAATAAGTAATTGACATTGTTTCTTCAGTTTTGCATGCAGCTCGGGCTTCAATGGAAAAGCATCAAATAGGCTATGATGGCAAAGCACCAAAGTTTCAGCTTTGCAAGTAGTTAGTATTTCACATTACCTGGTAAATGGCTGCCCACATGGTAAATTTTGTGGGTGTATTGCCCGCAGCCACCCGGCCCATCTGTGTATGGTTCGTTGACAAGGATTTCAACTCCGCTGCCAGCTCCACGAGTTTCTTCTCGGCTCTTTTTCTAAAAGAACAAATAGAGTGGATGTCAGATTCTCTAAGAATTATAAGGATGTGACTCTAGACGATAAGCACTTTCAATCTATTTGGGGCTTACACTTTGACGGATTAGTACGAATCAGATTCGAAGTGGTTAAACAATTTAGCTAGTGTCTTAGCGGCTGGCTATGCCTGCTTCTACCCTAGCAGCGTGCAGAGCGATAACACTGTATCAGTGATAGTGGTTTGCCAGCTCAAATCTTAATCTCACTATTCCGAGTGTAAGTTCAGTATTCGACATCGAATTCTGAACACTTCAAATGTTGTACTGAATTCTGCATACAGATTAAAGGGCAATTGCATCCATTTTGACATGCACGTTTGACTTTTGGATCACTTACACCATAACTAAACACAAGAATTGCGGTAAGATTACGATACTTACGTCCGATATAACAATTTAATTACTGCATCACCAAAACACGACACGGAGATTGCCATTGTTTTGCTGGAACGCTCAGAAATTAATGCCGACAGATGTCACTTTTCGATTTCGACTCGCAGCCGATTGAGATAGCTGTATTGAGAAGAGCTCAAGCATCTGACGGCCTTAGCTGGCCACTACACTGCCTGCCAGGTAAGGCCGTCAGACGCTTGAGCTCCTCACAGTCAATACAGCCATCTCAATCGGCTGCGAGTCGAAATCGAAGAGATCCGTCTGTCGGCATTAATTTCTGCGCATTCCAGCAAAACAATGGCGACCTCCCTGTCGTGTTTTGGTGATGCAGTAATTAAATTGTTATATCAGACGTACGTAACGTATTCTTGCCGCAATTCTTGTGTTTAGTTATTGTGTAAGTGATACAAAAGTCAAACATGCATGTCAAAATGGATGTAATTGCCCTTTAAACGTTCTTGGTAGATGCCATTGTTTGTGCAACGTTGTGTTTAACTTCTGCATTACTTTCCACTGTTGAAATAGAACAATGTTGCACTGTTGGAGAACGTCTGTAAGCTTAGTTTCTTAGTTCCAGGAAAAAGAACTGCATGTGATATCAATGCTTGTATGACAAAAAAAATGTTCAAAATTCGTTATCCAATACTGTACATACTAGTTGCTTACTCTAAGCTTATTTTACTTCTAAATCTAAAATTTGTATGTTTAGACGTATTCCCTCCACCTCAACTTCCTTTGTAATTTACTGCACAATGTGTACATTTACTCAACAATATTTTAACGTTTGCTCTGAAAAAGTGTTAACTTATGCAGACAACTAAATCACAGACTTCATAGCAATAAAGGCATTATGGATTGCACACTCCGCTTTGACGCAATTGTTCATTACAAGTGACTATACGCATCAGAGTCGACAGAAATACCAGCCAGACAATATCAGTTTACAATAAAAGGAAAGCATTCTGTTCTGAATGTAAACCTAGCAAGAGTTGTCTTGTCTTGTCAGAGTAGTAAAATTCTGATTAGTAAATTCTATCCGTAAGGTTTGACCCAGAGCCCTTGGATTATACACCGTTGATGAGTAAGGCCAATTCTATCAGATTTGGTTTTGGAAGTATATCACGACTATGGGTGCACTAAAGGTCACACGGTTTATCGTCGCCTCTAACTTTATTTTTTTCTGGAGGAATTTTACGTCTATAAATTTTCTCATTCATAATTTTCACATTTACCACTGCCCAATTTCTAGCGTTTGGAGGGTCTGTGCAAACTGTACTTAGTCCAGCTTTAACAAACAAGAACCTTGGCACTCATTTCCAGGTTCCACCCATCTTTGTTTAAGCCTTTCTACTTGCTCAAAATTAATACACGCGTAAGTGCTATCAAACAAGTGGCGCAGAAATAATGCCGCTTTCTCACGTCTCAATTAGCGAGCAAAGCAAATAAGGAAGAAAAAGCTAAAATCAACATAATAACGCAGCAAATAGGAACTCACAGTAACTGTCTTTGTGAGTGACATCTGCTCATAATACAGATAATAAAAAAACTAAAGAAAATTATGACTCCAGAACAAAGGCTTGCACACAACTTAAGCCATCTGGCTCCAGTCCAACACGTCGTGTTGAAGTCATGCTGGAAGTTAGGGTTGGTGAAGTCCAAGACATCTCGGATGAATGGGAAAAAAACTGCAAGAAAGGCTGCAAACCCCCGCCCACTACGCCCTACTATTCTCGACAAGTTCTACAAACGAAAATGATTAGTCGACAGAATACTGTATTTTTGGCGTTTATTCAACGTCAAGCCAACGCTAGGATCAGTGTCCCATTCGTCTGACAGGATTTTGTGTAAGATTTTTAAACGCTTAAAACTTGAGACCTATACGGAACAGAATTACACACCAAAATTTAATGAAATTTAAATATGTAAGGGCAAGGAAAATTGGAAAATTGGCCAACAGTGAGAATTATACACTAGAAATAACGTAATTCAGTAAGCAACCTTTATGCACTTACGTTTCGTCAGAGTGGCGTGACCTGGATTCGAACCGGCTACCCAGTTCACTTGCGTAGCGCCTTAATCGCTATGGCCACGTCCTCCACAGGCATACAGATAACTCACTGAACCCGTTATTAAGGTCACAACTGCGACCAGGACTCCATTCGACCGAAATTTGCTCGGCCATAGGCTATGGAGAGTGAATACAAATCATACACTCACGTGGAGGATGTGGCCATAGCGATTAAAGCGTTATGTAAGTGATCTGGAGGCGAACTGGGTAGCTGGTTCGAATCCGGGTAATGCCACTCCGACGAAACGTAAGTGCATAAGTTAAGGTGGCTTACTGAATTACATTATTTCTAGTGTATAATTTTCGCTGATGGCTAATTTCCAATTTTCTTAATATTATTTACAGTGATTTATGTCTATTTATTTCTCCTTCATTGAGCCTTATGAGTGTATAATTTTTCATCCCTCTAAATTGCCTATCGCCGAGCAGATTTTGGTCGAGTGGAGCCCTGGTCATGGTCGTGACCTTAATAACGGGTTCAGTGAGTTATCTTTATGTCAGAGGAGGACGTGGTCATAGCAATTAAGGCGCTATGCAAGTGATCTGGGGGCGAACTGGATAGCCGGTTCGAATCCGGGTCATGCCACTCCGACGAAACGTAAGTGCATAAAGGTGGCTTACTGAATTACATTATTTCTAGTGTATAATTTTCGCTGGTGGCTAATTTCCAATTTTCCTTAATATTATTTACAGCGATTTATGTAAGGGGACATAGGATTCCCAACCAAAATGTAAAGGAACGAGCAAATACGCAAGGATTCATAAGGGCACATATTTATAAATCAAAATTTATATGAAAGAGTAAATAAAGTAAGAGCCTAAAAGGGCACATAGAATCACAAACCAAAATTTAAATGAAAGAGTAAATAAGGGTTCGCGGGGGTACGAAAGGAAAGAATAAATAAGGGTACATGGGGTACGAAAGGGTACACGTTGGTAAATAAGGTTGAAACTAAACATTACTGAACTACAAATATGGAAACCACGGTTTTCGCAGTCGACTTTTTTTTAAACACCCCTTTAACAAAAATCGACCTCCCCCCCCCCCCAACAACCATAATTTTAGGTGTTGTAATTGTAAGTCATAAAAAAATAAACACATTGGTCGGGGGAGGAGTGAGGAGAAGGGATACGGGGCTGTACAAAGAAGAAAAAACAAAAAAAACCTCATATTTTCGGACAAAATCAGGGACCCAATCTCAAGCCTTTCACTTCAGCCCCCCCCCCCTCCCGGTTGAGGTTACTTTAATTGCCCTTCTCCCTATATGTGAGGTCCAGGGTTTAGTCCTGGCCTTGACCCATCCTTAGCATTGCATACGGGAAGAGAAGGGCCCCCGGAAATGCTTCATGTCGATTGTGACATGTAGGTCCTAGGTGGGTATCCCAGGTATTTTCTAGCAAAAATTGACCTCTACGCTCTCGAGACAACCTTAGCAGTAGAAAAGGACGTTAATTCGACAATTAACCTATACCAACTTAAAGGGGTGTTCCACCAAATGCAAGTGCGTAGCATGTTGCGACGTCGAATTCTCTCCACTGTTTGCTCGCAACAAGCAAAACAATGCACAAAGCAACATTATTTTTTAACACAACAAACAAGCCACGTGCCTCCGCAATTATTGAGTAAATATTTGGTACGTCCTCGTGCACCTGGGCGCAAGCAGTAAAGATTAACGATATCAATGCCATTAGACGGCGCCACAGTAGAATATAAAGAAAATACCGTGGCACCATCTAGCGGCAGTTATATTGTTAAACTATACAGCTTGCTCCCAGGTGCACGAGGACGTACCAAATTTTTACTCAATAACCAAGGAGGCACGTGGCGTGTTTATTGTGTTAAAAATCATTGCTTTGTGCATTACTTTCCTCGTTGTGAGCAAATACTAGAAAACTCAATGGCGCTACATGCTGAAAACTTGCGTTTGGTGGCAACTCAACTTTAAATTGTATTGCAATCAAAGTTAACAATTAATTGTTATGGTGACATGCGATTTGAGTTGGGGGGGGGACTATAAATGAGAAGACACTATAATTTGAGATGATGTCAATATATTTACAACAAAATAATAATAATACATTTTATAGTTTTGTAAACCTTTAAAAAATCATGTTAAAAACATCTTTGTACATAAGGAAGCTTTCGTCATCAATAATACACGAAAAGCAGGAAGTGACGTAATAGCTTCCACTTACGAAGGCCAGTGCTGGTATTAGTGACGTCACAGACCAACTCCCGAGGTTCGCAACGGGAGCTATTAAGTCAAAACCACGAACTCCCACTTCTTAAGGACACCAACAGTAATTTGAAGGTTAAAGACACGGAAATGCATTTCTTCCTTTAATTTAAAGGTCTTTGTGACCTGGTTGAGCGTGGCAAGCCAACCCACTCTTTAATAATAAAGAATTGTTAACAAGTAGAAGCGTATGCACCAATCAAAAACCGCCAGTAAAGCATATACCTTTCTTCGTTCACAATCGTTTCCTTTTTTTTTTTTTAATATAGTGAACGATGTTTTTGTTGTTTTATTACACGGTTCGTACAGCACACCAAGTATGCTGTACTTGTTTTTCCAGTATGTTTTTATTATAGTTTTCCGGTATATTTCTAGTATATTTTAATATAAACAACACGTGTTAATAATTATAACAAATGTTTTATTTGCAGGAGAAAACCGGTAGTTTAGCTTAGAGTTAAAAATTCAGTATTTACCAGTGTAAAAATTTAATTTCAAGTATATTTCAGTATTTTCCAGTGTAGACATTTCTTTCAAGCATTTTCCAGTAGTGTACGAACCCTGTATTATCATTTTGTTGTTGGCTAACAGTTGCACACAAAGCTTTAAAAAAAGAAAAAACAACGACTCGGTTGTTTCAATTCCGTCAATCACATCTTCCTTGTAAAAGCTGAGAGTTAAAAAGTATTTTAGTAATTTAAAAATATACACAGAGTAGCGATCAAGTGCTGGTAAAAGATGGAATCACGAAGTTTCGGTTCCGAGATCAGAATCGTTTTCAAGTGAAGGGTTTAAAACACGTCAAACAAAACCAGAGCGGACGGGCTATGGTTCAAAACCTGACATGTCTTAAGGATGCAAGGCCCCATACTAAAATAAAAAATAAAATAAAGGCGGCACATCTTCCTTGCAGCACTCTGATTGGCTGATCGGGCTAATTTGGCAGAAACAGCTTAATGATGTCACATACTGCACGAAAGCAACCACTCACCGCGACCCACACCGCCGAGAAAGCATAGTAAACCATCTTTCCTAGTGTCTTCAATCTTTGTTATAGACACTGGTAGTATCGTCAGGGCGCTAGAATTGTATCGACATGGAGTTATGTTAACTCCGGAATTTTCTTAAATACTGACCCCTGTGTGGACCCGGAATTACAGCAACTCCAGATTCGTAATTTGCTTTAAAAGCGTCTGAAACAATGCAGAGTTGTAGTAACACGGAATTACCCTAAATAACATCCCTGCCTCCCTCGCGCTGGCGCGCTAGCTGCGGCTATACATATAACTTCAGAAACCACAACCATATTAATGTCAAATTAGACAAGAGTAAGGGTAACTCCGTGTTACTACAATTATTTCAAACACTTTTAAAGCAAATTACGAAACCGGAGTTACTGTAATTCCGGGTCCACACAGGGGTCAGTATTTAAGAAAATTCCGAAGTTAACATAACGCCGTATCGATACAAGTCCGCGTCCCGTATCGTTGCTCCGATACTGACATGACCAAAAAAAAAAACCCCGATGATGTTACCGATATATAAATATTGGCCAGATCACTAGAAAATTCTTAAATCTTCAAATATGCCAAAACCCAACTCGAAACGTACCAACATTCATTACATCGGCCACTTTCAAAGAAACCAGTTAAAACTGAAGCCGTGGAATTCGGCTCAAGATTTATTTCCACAAAACCAGGCACTAAATCAACGGGAATCAACCCATTCGTGAAAAATGGCTGGAAACGGGCCAACAAAAAACGTTATAATTAGCCTGTAGGACAACAGACACAACCAGGTTTCTCAGCAGATGAAAGCTTGCAATCTATCCTTTGTCAACACACACACTGCGAACAAGATTACACAATCAAACGTCAAATGTAGAGTAAAAACAGATTCGAGCAAAGTAACGTGAACGGCTCTGCCAAACCAACACAAACCAGGAACACACGTGACGTAATAGTCGAACATTTTGTTTGTCTAACGCACTCCATTGTCTTACACCTTTCCCCAACAGAATTAAAACCCTAACGCCCCCCCCCCCCCCGACCCACATTTACATTTTACCCCACACCCACGAAATGGTCAAGAAGCCTAAATTAGGGAAATGTACACAAGATTAAGTTTAAAGTGATGGACGAAAAATAACAAGTCAGTCAGATAAACGGTATCTGTTAACCAGGACCGTAGCATAAAATTCTAGCCTGATGGGACTGAATAGGAAAGCGCCATTTTTTTTCTGGTAACTGATCCTATAAGGTGAAGGGCCTTTTCTACGCCCCAAAAATAAACTTAATTTCAAAAAAACCAATTCACACAGTAAACAGGCACAAATCCACAAACTAGACACTTACTACTATGTCCAGCAAATTTTCAAGTAGTAAGCGTCTAGTTTGTGGAAATGTGCGCGTTTACTTTGTGAATTGAAATTTTCGTAATGTCGTCATGTTCCAGAATATACGAACTTCAACGAAGTTTTTCGTAAAGTTAATTTTTCTCTTTTAATAAATTCTTTAAAAGAATTCAGGGGATTGGGGGAAGGGGGGGGGGGCAGTAGAGCCCACACCATTTACCGACGGACCACCTGAACAATATGATAAAAAGAAAACGTGAACTGGTGTCAGAAGTTGAGAAAAGAAAACAGGTTTTCTTCAAGCCCAGCCTGGGCTTTTACTCTTTTAGGGTTTATAGATTTTTAATGACACACTGGTATCATAGATTTTTAATGCCACACTGGTATAATCCACAGCAACAAGGCCAATAATTGTGCACAACATAAAAAATGTAATATTAATCCTAGTATATTAGCTATTGCAATTGACAAGCCATGGAGAAAATAGGGACCCCTTTTCATGTGGCAGTGCAGCGTTGTGCAGCTACTTCGGCTGCGATACAACGATATTTCTACATTTGGATTGGTTTGGTCGAAACTACTAAATAGTTTAGGTTACAAAAAAATAAAGAGAACAATTTATGGATTGTATCGACATTTGAGGCCCTAACCACTAGAGTGTGTATGTTTAAAATAAATAATAACGGCTGTATTTGATCATCTTTAACCCTTTAATGCCCATGCCAAACTGGATATTTTTTTTTTAACTCTAGTTGGGTCGGTCGCGGGACTCGATCCGGCATTCACTTGGTTTGCAGACGAGGACGCTGACCACTGGACTGTTGCTGCTCGCTTTACTCGGGGTCCCCGAGGACCCCTCATAAAGCTCGCGTTGCATGTTGGGACTTAGTTTCTTTTCCGTTCAGTAGCCGTCCTTTTAAAGGGACGCCAGGCTATAAAGGGTTAATGGTCAAAGATGGATTTTTTTTTTTACATAGGCTATATGCACTGAAAAACGTGCAGAAATACTAGTGTTTGCAAAGGTCAATCACCAAATTAAAAAATTAGGTACTAATTTTAAAAAAAAACCATGAGGTGGGTTTCACAAAAGATGGTACTTAGACTTTTGCCAAACTGAAAGTAAATAAATGTTTTGTTTACTGCGAATTTTCGGAAGTTGTTGAACTTCGCACTTTTTTTTCCAGGGAAAAACTACAAACGTATACCTTCTCCCTTCATCAGGCAGGTGTTGGAAACGCAACTCTACATCCAACAGTTTATTCGTAAACCGTTTGGATCTAGGGTTCGTTTCCAGCACCTCCCAGATGAAGGAAGAAGGTATACGTTTGTAGTTGGGGTGTCGGACGAACGTCCAACTGGAAAATCGTCTAATGGGATAACTGTCTAAAATCTGCCTAAATAAAAAATCTGGAAAAGCATCGACACGGAATATCGTATAATGGATAATTGTATAATGGATAAACGTCTAACTGGATAACGGCTAACTGCGGTTTCTGATGTTATATGTATAGCCGCAGCGAGCGCGGCAGGGATATTAGACGATTTTCCATTATACGAATTTCCAGTTAGAGGCTTTTCCATTATACTGTTTTCCGTTATAAGTTCTTCCAATTATGCGATTTTCCAGTTAGACGATTATCCGATTATCCCTCGCCCCTTGTAGTTTTTCCCTGGAAAAAGCGAAAAGAACAACAACAATTTCGAAAATTTGCAAATTTGTTTATTTTCAGTTTGGTAAAACTGTAAGTACGGTCTTTTATGATATTACGTGCCAAAACAAAATGTGCCTATTGGCTTTTCAAATAGATGGCTTTATTATGGCTTTTTACGATGGGTCCAAACCATTTTTTTTGGGAAGGGGGGGGGGGAGACAGAGATTCTCAACTATGACTGGCATTCACATAGTTTGACAACGAAGACACTGACCACAGAGCTTTGATTTTATTCTCAGCTCGGAACCACGGGGACCCTTCACACATGTCGCAGTGGACCTGGAAACTTAGCCCCCGTCTCCCCCCCCCCTACAAAAAAAACTTTGTAGCGATGCACGTTGGCGTATACTCCAGAGGTTAATCAAGATTTATTGTATGCATCATTTGTAGTTTTCGTAGGGTGTTGGATGATGCTAACAACGCTTTTCATATCTATAAAACCTACATCATACCTTATCTTAGAGCTAACATCCTGCAAGCTAAATTCTTCCATGTTTTTATCAACATTAATCACATACAGATAAACTCGACAGGGTCATATTGGTTATAGATAAATGATGTCGTTAAACATTAATAATAGTTTACAACGAGTGATATAACATGAGCATCACTACTGCTAATAAAGTTAATTTTACCTATGATAACAGCCGAGAACGTTACCGGAAGAGATATATCATTTACGTTAAAGATAACAAGCAACATCAGGAAATATGTTAAAATAACAGTATTACCTGGTTAATTTTGGTTTTTATTGCCTGTTGAAAAAACCCATTACCTATTTTTTAGCATTCTCCTTCTCATAATGCTGTTCCAACTAGAGATTAAACAGAGTTCTTCTGGTTCGCTACCTACTGCGCAGCTCTACTACGCAGCCTCCATCGTATATATAGTCGAAGCGGAGCAACAGAGCTCACCTTTTCGACACCTCTACCCTGCCCAAATGGCAACGAGAGGGGAGGAGGGCGGGAGCCAGGTAATGTATTTTTTTCAACAGGCAATAGAAACCAAAATTAACCAGGTAACACTGGTATTTTGACGTTTCTAGTTGCCTTGAAAAAATCCATTACCTATTTTTTAGCATTCCCATAGACTACGTCAAGGTGGAGGGTGCCATTTGACCGGAGTCCCCTCAGGTAGCGACCGGCCGCTGTAACACGAAGCGAATTCCAGCGTGCCCAGGGGTCAGAGTACATGGTGGGCTGCTACGAAACGCCCAACGTGGTACAAGCCATCGGCATGGTGAGACATGTCCCGGAGGTAATGGGATATGAAAACGGTAGGATGGCGCCAGGAGGCAGATTCCATGATGTCCGTGATGGCGATATTGCTGAAATGAGCCCAGGAGGAAGAAATAGCACGAAGTTCGTGCGCCGTGACTTTAATACCTTCCGTGACGCAGTTGACATCAACAGCTTCGTAGGCCTGGAGGATTACGGTTTTGATCCAGGAGGCAATCATTCGTGCGGAGGTTTCCCCAGTCTTACTGCTGAACGGTAGAAAAAGTTGAGTTCGATCCCCCCGTATAGGATGCGACGCTCTTAAGTAAAAGCGGACGGCTCACACAGGGCAGAGTTCTTTCTTGATCATCGCCCAAGATGCTGGAAAGAGACGGGATGATGAAGGGATGCGTTCGGTCGGTGGGCTTCTGGGTTTTCGCTCGGAAGGAGGAGCGAGGCGTAAGGGTAACGCCCTTGAAATCCGGTAGGAAAAAATAGTCCCGTGCTCTGGTGGAAAGGGCCTGTAGTTCGCTACAGCGGAGGCACGCGGCAAGAGCTACGAAAAACACGGTTTTCCTGATGAGATGGCTATAACGTGCAGTGGCTAAAGGTTCATAGGGGGCAGCCATCAGGGACGTTAAGACGATTAAAAGGTCCCAGTCGGGAAACCTCCTGGGGATACGAGGACGATCAAGTTGGAACGAGTGTATTAAGGACGAGATCTTGTAATCCGTGAGGAGGTCGGTATTCCCGGATGCTTTGAAGACGGCATTCAAGGCTGACCTTAAACTAAGATGGTAGACCCTTTCAAGCCCTCCTGAAACAAGGAGGTCAGGAAGCGGAGGAGGTCGGGCATAGGAGGATGGATTGAATTGACTTGTTGTGCGATACACCAATGAAACCACCGTTTCCAGTGGCTGTCGTAAATTTTTGTAGTGGAGGACCGGACGGCCCGGGAAGCGATACGAAAGGCCTCGTCTTCAAGAATGCCTGTTGAGCGGAGGAGTCGGATGAAAGCGGAGGATGGCTCCGCGTCGGCATGTTGTGGGTCTATTTTTT
>JAHWFP010203916.1:30407-55753 GCA_023313725.1 Lithobius niger
AACATTGAAACTGCAAAGGCTACGGAAACGAATTACAGTCAGCATGAAAGACAGTCAACAAACACTGAAACTACAAAGGATACATAAACGAACTACAGTTAGCAAGAAAGAAGTTTTTCAGCACCAAAACTATAAAGGCTATGGAAGTGAATTACCATAAGCACGAAAGACACCTTCAGCACCAGACTACAAAGGTTACAAAAACGAATTAACGAAGCAACACTCAGCACGAAGGTCTGTCACTGACGACACGATACACTAGTCTGAGAAAGAACGAAAAGACAACTACGCGTACTGGGACTTCAACCAAATCTTTTGCTACTGGGTTGGACCCCAGGTTAATGGCCACAAACATACAAGGAGGGGAAGTCAGAGGTCCGCCCTGGTAGTACACTTGGTCGAATGCATGGCTAGTAAACGAGTGGTCGTGGGTTTGTGTCCCAGTCGGGGCAGTTGTCTTTCTTTTTCAGATTATCTAAGGCTGCCTGTCTGCATTGAATACCCTTCTTTCCTTGGTATTTATGTTTATTATTACGAAAACTACATTTTGTAGACTTTGAGGTAAAACTGAACTTAGTTTAATATTATCAGTTTCGTAATTTTCGCTGGGGGGGGGGAGAGTTCAAGGATTAGGGGGCGTTAAAGATCTAGCAATGAAATAACGTTTGGTTGTGGCGTGGACTTTTCCTGTTTTTTGGTTGTAAAGCAGCTTAACGACCATTTCCATAATGAAACTTTAATAATGAATCCTTTAATCCTCCTTTGATTAAAAAAAAAATGCTTTGCGTGATATGAAGAGTGATCATTCATCGCCTTTAACGAAAATTGCAACATTTAAACAACCGATTTGTTGTGGCGAAACTAAAATTACTGAACAGGATGGAAAGCGGAATGGGCTCAAATAGGGTTAAATAAATACGGATGCAAACCTATTTATGTTGACTTATTGGACTTAAATGTCAAACTGCCTAAGCGCGGAATTGAACCCACGACCTTTGAAAGCAAAGGCACAAGTCTTGACCGCTGAGCCATACTGACACGGCCAAAAGGAAACGTCCATAGGCAGCATTTAACATTCACACATATACATATACAGGCCGTGTCACTACGGCTCAGTAGTAGGACTTACGCATTTGGTTCCGAAGGTCGTGGGTTCAATTCCCCTCTCAGGCAGTCTGACATTTAAGTCCAAATGGCAACGTAAATAGGCGAACGTATTTAGCGAAACTAAAAAACTGGCATTCAGTGGGGTCTACTTTTGTCGCGGCCATTTTTAAAACGATGCGGAATAAATCCCATAAGGTACATGTAATGCTACAATGTACTCATCTAAATAAAACACCTGTCAGTTCCCTTCCACCTCCCCCCCCTCCCAACCCCCCAAACCCCCCTTTCTCATTCTCTTCTTGGGATGGGAATCTCTTAAACCATACGCAACTCACTCAGAACTATAAGAATTGGAAGGAGTGGGGAGGGAGCTCACTCTGACGAAATGGCAAAAACTAACAAAAAATCTATATTAAAAAAATTGTCTTGGTCTCATCTGCCTTTGGGCACGTTTATGCAACCACTCGCTTTTGCATTCTCGCAGCTAGAAGCTAGAAATCACCTCAAATTCCAACAGAAAATAACGTGAGTTCAGAAGTGTTTGGGAAAATTGTTTCGTCATGAGGCATTCTTTATATTATTGGCACGGATTATAAGACTGCTAGTATTTACTCAAACAATGTCGGATTTAGCTAATCCATTTAGCGTTGTTACCATGGCAATGTCATCTTTGCCATCGCGATTGAGTTCTAGCTGCGAGAATGCAAAGGCGAGTCGCTGCTTAACGCGCTCTTACTTCAGAGAGAGACATGCATAGCTAAATACAGAACTTCAATTCCTCAAAACCTTCTAAAAATTTTATCCCTTCCTTTTTTTTTTTAATTTAGTTTGTGCCTTGGCCTGGCTGACGCCCTTGCCGAATCACCTGTCAGCCATCTTGGGTTCCAACTTGACCCTGAGCTGTGGGGCAACGGGAGATCCTCCCTTGCACTTCCTGTGGACGAAAGACGGCCAACCCGTGGCTCAAGGCCCGTCCGGACTGGCCCACTCGGCACAGCTGACCATCCAGCCTGTGACGCGGCGAGATGCCGGCAAATACGTCTGCCTTGTACAGAATCGACATGAGAGGCGGTCGGCCAGCACGAACGTTATTGTTCTCGGTAAGTGGATTTGTATTGATTTATTCACGATTGTATGTTACCACGTTTTTTGAAAAACTGAACAATTTCATTCATCTCTGAGCAGGTGTAATGCAGAAGGTGGAAATGATGTAATGGTTTATCATCACAAATTTATAATGAGTTCTCCATCGAAAAATCACTCTTTCTTTGCCCCTGAGCTCATGGACGCAATTCTTAACTTCTTTTATTTTTAAATGGTATTTTTTTTTCAGATCGACCTGGCCCTCCGACCAATGTGGAGGTGCAACCCTCAACCGTTGTGGCCTCTGTCTCCTGGCATTTGTCCGGTGAGGACCCGATAAGTAACTGGACCCTGGTGTATCGTCCCCTGGAGGGATTCCCGGGAGCCTGGCAACATCCGGCTACCCCGGATAACCTGGGGCCTGAAACGGTAATTATTGGTGCAGTAAACGTTAGTACTGTATAAAAATAACTTGTCGCTTTTCTATTTCCTTACTCGAACTGGACTCATCCATGACAGTGCAGTTAAAATACACGGCGTAGAGTTTACTGATGATTAAAGGTATTGCTGAAACATTACGTAAATGTGACAAAGAAATATATACTAATGTGACACTGTACGTTCCTCATCAGACCTCACTGCCCAACACACCGTTAGCATATTTGTCGGCAGGCTAACTCGAATGGACTTCCAAAGGAGTAACCTTAAATTGCTTTGGTTTTCATTAGAGTAGTTTCTACTGGATGTATGAGATGCACAGGAAAGTAGACCGAAATGCCTTAGTTAAATCATTCTGAAATGTTGTTGTGCGCATAATTTTGGCACATTGGAATATCCACAACGACAGTGCAGTGGCATGAATCCTGAGGAAGCACAATTTACAAAATGGTGGATCACTTTGCCGTAAATTGGGAATCAGGAGCGGCATGAAAAGGATTATCCATGATGATAATATCGCAGATTCCATTTTTCGTTCCTGGATGCGACCCCATGCGGTCAAATTTGGAACGACTGATCGTAATTATTTCTCGGATAACCCACGTTAAAAATACACTATATAGGTTTCAACCTAATAGATAGATGTGGAAAAATACCACTCGGTGAGCACCTTCGCTTGCAACAGCGTTCCACGAGAGTGAAGTGGTGAAGCAGATGGCTACTGCAAACCAAGCCCAACTGAGGCAGGAATTACGTGTTTCGCCTCTAGACTCAATGCCAGTTCACACGCGTGCGGAAAATGGATGCCTTTTAGTGCTGCTCTGGTAAAATAAGATTCTAGCGATGTTGAATTAACTGGTCTGTATCTGAAAAACGAAAGCGACAGTTTCTTTCCTAGATGATCTTGTGACGAGAGATGGAATATGAAGCAATAGTTACAACATGGACACCCCTTCGTCCTACGGAAGTGTATAAATATTTATTCACTCGTGCGGGAAGGTTATGCGTAAACTAATATTACAAAAAATCAGAATGTTTTAATTTCATCTATTCTTTAGAATGAAAACGGTGTTGACCCTGACTGTAGTTTACCTTTCAACAATTTCTCTTTTCTTTTATTGCAGAGGCATGTGGACCTCTTCCACCTTAGGCCAAATACTACCTATGAGCTCAGGGTGTGGGCCAACAACCAAGTTGGAGCCGGACAAGCAAAGCATCTCCTATTTACTACACGTGCACCCAACGACCCACTGGGTAAGAAAAATACACTATGTCAACTCCGTGTGGCTTGTAAACTTAAATCTTTGAGAGTGTAAGTTAAAAAGAAAAATTAAATTGTCACCCCAATTTAAATTTCGTTAACAAGAATCCAATTTTGTTAGCCAGCTCCTAAATCGGCAAGATCTTTGGTAAAATGCTCGAACTGAACTTGAAACTTGATGCAGTGTGGATGGACTCACAGATTTAGCATTGTGCTTGTTTTTTGGTAGTCACAATACACACACACAGGTTTTTTTTCAGACATACACAATCACACAGGCATTTTGATGCATTTTGGTGTATGTTCAAACATACCCAATCGTACATGAAGTTGTTTTATGTAACACGGGTTAAGTCAAACCTCTTGAATAAAAGGCTTTCTCAGAAAACACAATGCTCAGAAATTTTTAAATCAACCACCTTTGCTGCATATTGCCATCTGTTGACAGACTTTGGAAACCTTGTCAGTTTTACAAATTTGCGACTTGGCGTGAAAAGTTGGAGCCATTTAAAGCTTCCGGTAGCTTATAATTTATTCGGTGTTTCTTGCAGTGCAGTGCAGTGATGGCCTGATATTCAGGGATTTTTGGTTAATACAGTGCTATTTTCAGGAATTACACGTTGGTTAGTTTGTATGTGTCGATCAAAAGGACAAATTGTTAATGGACATCACTCACCACTATAAGCAAATCACAGCTATGTCACTTCGGAAGTTACAGCGAAACATGATGGCCAAACATTACACTTGCACTTAACAAGCAGAACCAACAACGACAACAATGTGTGGTGCAGTGGCAACCCGGGCCACTGCACTGTGACTGAGGTTGGCGCTAATGACCAAGCTGTCGACGCGCTATTAAGCCTCATTCCCCCCCCCCCCAACAACGATGTAGGGATGGGCGATAATGACTACGCAATTATTGCAGCACCTTGATATGCGATATTTCTCAACGTGTAGGCCAAACTGTCTTAATTTGATCAATGGGTCACAACAGCTCTATTCGTACAGTAAGCCTACTTACTATACATGTTTAGGCGTAGTACCTTAATACTAGACTAGGCCTAAATGCACATAAATAATAGGCTTAGGTAGTGTCATGTTAATACAAAATTATGAAAAAAATTTATTCTTATTTATTCAAAATAATTAAGTACTTTCAAATGTTTTAAGTATTTGAAATACCATACCAGCCGTGCTCGCCAGATAAGCAATACCCACAAAAAAGACATCACCTAAAAACAAACAGTGTACACAATCACAACATTTTCTGCACTGTTAAGTGACTTGTTAAGATGTGAAAATGTTGATACTAATTAATCAACAGACAAGCACTTTATGTTGTAACATTTGTAATGGATTTTTCTTATCCATTTGGAAGCCATGTTTGTTTAAAAATGTAGATTAGATGGTTTATTAGAAATACTTCAGAACGGTTGCAACTAGAGACTTTTGGCTTGCACCACTGAAAAGCTGGCGAAAATACGATTAAAATAGTGTATTTGAACGTCAAAATCTGTCAATATTTTAGCGAAATTATCGACAACAATGGGAAACACACGAAAAGCATTGCGATAACACTATCACGTGTGTTGTCTATCGCGATAACATCGAAATATTGCCCATCCCTACAACGATAATGGTCATTTATGGACAAAATAATGGAACGCGAATGACCTTTCACTGAATTACGTTAATACCACTGACTGACGACTTGCTAGTTCTTCTTTTCCTAACATTGAACGCAACAGGCTAGCCAACAAACTGCAAGTTCACAGGATTGCTGTGATGCCCAGTATTTTTGTAGGCTTGTCAACCAACCAGCTACAGATGTAGGAATTTGTAGAGGACTTTTTAGAACTTTTTCTTTGTTTAGCCATTTGTCCTTCACCTCACTGTTTTCCCGACTCTAACTCTTGGTTGGGGTATCAAAACCCTCACTTCCTATTTTCGGCCCTGAGACAACTACGTGCTGTTAGAGCCTAGATTTTTGTTGTTGTGGAGGGGCACATTTTTGTGTTAGTTTGTGCTTTTCATGTCTCCAAATTATGCGATGCCATTTTAAGCCGCTCCGTTATGCCTTATGTATTTTGCATGTAATAATTAATTCGTGGAACATTAGACCTCTACTGGGAAAGTTGCCTTACTTCCTCCCCCCCCCCCCCACCTGCTGCTAGTAGAGCCAGCACTGCAGACGACCAGCACTGATAGCTATGAGACGATATTACGAGGCACGTGAAAAGGGAGGCTGTTGTGAGAGATGTCGATTAGTATTTGTCCAAAGTTTAAAAGCGTGTCTGTCAAAATATGTACTGTATGTCGGGGAAAGAAAAGCATATTTATAAAAATTATTCAATATTTAACAAATTTAATGATTCATTACCTTTTAAAATTGCAGGTAGACCTGATCCTCCAACCAATGTGGAGGTGCATCCTTCAACCGTAGTGGCCTCTATATCCTGGTATTTGTCCAGTGAAAAGCCAATCAGCAACTGGACGTTACTTTACCGTCCCCTGGAGGGAACCCCAGGACCCTGGCGACATCAGGCTGCCCCAGCTCACCTTGGACCAGATACGGTACGATGTTGTCAGAGTTGATGCCCCCCCCCCCCCCCAACTCCAACTTCCCAGTTGTCGTATATAGATGACAAAAGGTTTGGAGTTACTGATATATGACACACTTTAATAGCTTAAGCTTTACGTTAATTTTGTGTGTAGGGTGCCCACAATTCAATCACCTGATAGCAATTTTTTGATACTTTTTTTTATGGAAGTGCACCAATTTATTATGGTTTTAAGCACAGTTTCTGCATAATACCAAGAATTTATAGGATTTGGGCGGAGAATTTGTGACTGAGACCCTATATTGAAACGTCTTAGATCCTATTCTATTATTTCCGTGTGAGTTTATAGAGGGCACCATGAGTTTTATGTGGGAATTTCTACTCAGTATTCAGCCTAAAATTTAACTAACCTAAGTGAAACTAGCTTGTATTTAATTATTTAATTATTATTTAGCCTAGCTTAGCTGTAATTTAGTTTACTTTAGATTTGGGGTGAAAAATTAGCAAAAATTACCAGATGGAACATGTGGCACCCTCTGAAAACTCGGACTGAACTAATACGGAGGAATCTAACATGTTTCAATAGGGACCTTTTAGAGTTACAAATTCTCCTCCCAAACTCTATAAATTCTTGATAATACTGATATAAAGTGAATACGATAGCACGACAAATTTACTTCTTCGGGATATGGTGGATGACGAGGTTGCAAAGCTAAAAATTACAATTTTTGAAGATCCCTCGAGTTTTTCATTTTTGTTGGCCTTGAAATCAGTGAATTAATGTTCACCGATTTTGCACTCGAAAGGATGACCTTATCAGCTTCTTTAATGTAGTAACATTGCAAACTTCAGCAGAGACATAAATTGAACAAATTTTAAGACTAGAATAAAAATTAAATTATAAAGAATTAGCAGAAGTACATTAAAAATAAGGAGAGAAGAACTTGAAGATGTCAGGATCTGTGCTCACTCCTGAGTTTTGCATTTATTGAGAGCGGTGATCCTTTCTGTGATTTTCTGTTCTGAATTAAACAATGAGAGGAACAATTTAGCTGGCGAAATTCAAGCAGAAAACCCAAGATCTTTGACGTGCCACAATTAGATTACTCTTTTAGTTTTTAGACTAAGGAGTTCAGCAATGATGTGGTACTACAAGACTTGCACTGTTTACCAAGGGCAATAAAGAGACAGTCTTACCATATTGTTGCTAAATGCCATCGTCTAACATTTGTAAAAGTTAGTTTGCATTGTTAGTAAGCGACCCTTTGTTGTGATAGTATAACGAGAATGTTCTTTTCTCCAACACAATTTGTCTGTATCTCATACTTTCAGGAATGATTTAGGATATGTACACATTGGTAACGTTGGAATTCTTACTTGTGTAAAAACCAGTGATGGCCTTGGTGTTCTTATTTACGTACGTAAGAATTCCATGGCTAGCAGTGCTTCTTACTAGTGGTAAGACAACACTTTCATTGTTGCAACAGTCTCAGGGCCTTATTAACCCGTTTTGGGGCCCCGAGGCACACCTTTCAAGATGGCCCCCTCACACAGACGTGGGCTCCTTGCCTAAATACGAGGAAGCACTCATCATAACATGGGGCCCCTCACTTGATGTGGAGCGCCCTTACCCTCTCGCCCCTTTGCTCTGATATAGAGGCCCCTCATCCCTTACCCTTCACCTTGATATTGGGGCCTCTCACCCATTACCCTGGTGCGGGGTCCGTCATCATAACATGAGTTCCCCTCACCCTGATACGGGGCCTCTCACCTTTATACGAGGTATGGGGCTAAGTTACTCTGATATGGTTTCCATTCACCCCAATGTGAGGCCCACGTGGCAGGGCCATTTGCCCAAGGCAAGATTTTGTGAATGCCACAAACGAGAAGCTATAGATGCAATAATGTGCAACTTTCTACGATGCCAGGAGGAACAATAAACTGCACTGAGTGTAAAAGAAAAATAAACCCTTTCCTAACATTAAAATTGCTACAATGCATTAGTGGAACTGTCGTCATGGTGAAAGGTATAAAAAAATATTTTGCATAATGAAAAGTGCATTGTTGGGAGCCCCTGACTTCCGTGGGGCCCCGAGGCAACTGCCTCGTGGGTAATGAGCCAATGAACAGTGTATCTTAATCCATGTCTGCAATGCATCATACATCATAAGAAAAGCCCAGTGGACTAATGCAGCAATGGATTAACGCAGCAGCTGATAACAATAGGCTCCAACTTAACTATAATTTCAGTACATCATTTATCATTGGTGTCGGGCAAACAATGCCTGATCAGGCGGAATGTCGCATTGCAGCCTGGCTAAAGGTTTTGTCTTTGTTGATTTTGATGATAAGCATCCCAGTTAAAAATCCCACAGTTTCATACCAAATGACAACTTAGCAGCCTGATACGCTATAAAGACTTATTTCTATCGTAGATGTGTACTGCCATTGTTGAGTTGAATTGTTTCAGAGTTGCCGGCAACAATCATTGCATACACGAGTGGTGTTGCGTGCTTATGGCTTGGTAAACAACTGTTATGTAGATAAAGAAACAAGAATACTTTCAACAAATTTAACCAAGAGTAACTGGTGCCCTTTTGTGATTAAATCAACATCATAGTAAACGATGGCCTGGGGAGGCTTTCGGGGGAGGGGGAAAACTGAGATGGAGAAAGACGTAATCGGAGGAACAGAACATCGTAGACATATCTAAATTCACACTTCTATAGATTAGGTAGTTTATTACCAGTATTGGGATGGGCCGGCTTCCAGGAATGAAATAGTCTGCAAAGGACGTAATCCACAGCAACGAGTTGTCATTGCAATGTGAATACATATTGTAAGGCAACAATTTATAGCTTTGTAATCCATTAAATGCATGGACTGATTCTTTATAAAGTTTAAGACCTCTCTTTCTTAGCGGAATGTTTCATTAGGTACTGGTTGTACGGAATTACGATACAGTATCAACCCAATGATGGGAACAAAGTTTACACCAAAAATGCGTTTCAAGCTGCAGCTTAACATCATGCACCATAGAAAGAGAAGAAAGCGGAGTTTTCTCATGGAAGTTCTTCTCCCTTGGCACCAATAGTATCTCCTATATCTCTTTACGAAGTGACAAGAGTCCACTGATGTCCAAGGGAGGGTGAGTTTTTCTGAGAAAACTGCTGTACACCGAATTTGATCATTTTGATCAGAGCTTTTTAAGTTTTTGTGAGCCCATTACTTGATTGCTCCAGCTCTGTCTGGTCATATATCTGGTCGGGGATATTGAACATATGGAGTCAATGCAGCAGTATTTCACCAGGTCAACTACAGGTATGAGGAACAAATCCTACACTGAAAGATTATCTATAGCTAAACTAGGTTCCTTGGAACTTCGTTGCTGGGAAGTACACGCTGGCAGACCCTACCTGTTCCTGTTGGATTTCTCTCCCAACTAAAAATTTCTTGTATTATTATTATAAAGTTTGGGTCGTCCGCTTCGACTGTTACTGCAGTTCATAGTTGAGCTGCAAGTTGCGACTAGGATCCATCAAAAAGTGAATGACGGTCAAGTACACCCCCACATCTTGAGGAGTTACAACCAATATCAGCAATAATTCTGTCTTTTTCTTTGATTGCAGAGACATGTCGATCTGTTCCACCTTCGGGCAAACACCACTTATGAGGTGAAGGTTTGGGCCAACAACCAAGTAGGGGCCGGGGAAGCCAAACATCTTCAGTTTACGACACATGCGCCCACTGATCCGTTGGGTAAGGGAAGTTTGTCACCTAGTAATACAGAAGAATACCATCGTGGCCCTGATTTTAATGTTACCTTTATTCTTTTCAGGCATTATGGTTAGTAAACTTCTGTCTGATCAGGCTGAAGATCCCTGGATGGCCTGGGTCCTGGCAGTGGCCATTGTTATGGCAACGTTAGTTTTACTTATTGCCGCCAGCGTAGCGCTTCTTTACCAGGATTGGAAAGCACATCGAAGAGCACGTAAGTTGAGGTTGTTCATTTGACAAGTTAAGAGTTGATATGATACCACACACTCTCAGACTCACATCCGTAGCACCATGCATCGATGCCACCCCTGCGTGAACGGGCGAGAAGAACCCCTGCTTGTACGGGCGAGAGTAAAATTTGCATAAAGTAGATATAAAATTTAAACCATACAAAACAAAAATACTCAGTGACCCGCAGATAAAATGAAGTTACACAGAAATTAATGAAATACACAATTGCTACAACTTCAACCAAGAACAATTGAGAGCAAATCCTCAATCCTAGGAGCCACACAAGGTGAGCAATTTTGAGTGAGCAGATGAAACGTGCCCACGCGAATAAATAGAACAACATCCTGTACATTTACAATCAGCCAAATAGGTCTTGGCACCTCAATCTTGGTGCAGTTGACTCCTATTTAGAAGGTATGGGTTTGATTCCTGGCCGCATAACACGTGAATTTGTTGTCTAAATGGCCGCTCACTGGTCTTTGCTACAGCAACCGGTTGCTACAAAAGACTTTTGTTTGTTTATTCTCTAAAATTCAGCTTCATTTCTTGTCATTGACACCATTATGTGTGGAATTGTACAGCAGCATCCTCTTCGCTGTTTCTTTACCCCTGCTAAGATGTTATTGTTTAATGTGAAGGGAAACCAAGCAGTGCTACATACAAATACAAACAGCGTTTCGAAAATTTTCAATTTTCGTTATCAGGTTAGCAATAAAATTAAAGCATGGCAAAAGCCACTAAGTCATCCTACGCTTAAAAGCATAAAACAGTAATTTAAAACGGATAAAAACCACCAATTTCTCCCCTCAAAAGAGGCAGAAATGGCAGCCGAAAAGGAACGACCCACCTGCTTCGTTGGGAAACCAAGTCTACCAATACTTGGTTTCCCAACGAAGCAGGTTACTCCAGAGATGTTATTGTAATGAGGTCGTGCACTGATGGGATGAAAGCATCAACCATTTTTTACGTAATAAAGATGGAAATCCTTACAAAGGTTTTTAAGTTCATTCACTGTGCTGCCTTTTGATTCCATTAATTCATGATGAAGTTGATGTTGTCGCTGCAAATCCAATTACAAACAACTCCGACAGATTCTAACCCAAATGTTGCAGTGAACCAACATGAAAAAAGTAATTAGCTTATGTAGCAATTGAAAGGAATCGTGTGCAGCTTAACTTTCCTGGGTTACGATATTGCATTCCAACAGGACAAGTGGATAGCATACGAACTTTTATTTCAATATAAACCAACTTTTACACAAAATGTAACTAAGAAATTAAGAGACACACTAGTGTATCGTCCACAAAGATTCAAAGACAACATTAATGTCCATCCTAGCCATATAAAATATATGAGCATGGCTACCAGTAGACACTTGTCTTTTACAGCTAAGGCAGTTTAGCTGTTTTCAAGCATCTGAGGAAAAATAACCATACGACAGAAAAGGCTTCAACTTCATTTGATCAGGAGACCTTGGTTGCCTAACAACAAAAATGTTGCTATTAGTGACACAGGTTAACGTTTTCCTGTTAAAAAAAAAGATGTGAATATACGGCTATTTGCCTAATTACTAGATAGCTACTAACTGGTTTAACTTCACGAAAATAAACTCTTCTATGCAGTGCATAAAGCTGACATTTTGTAGTACGGTAGCTATAGTTTAACTTTGTTGGTTTGGGGGTAGGGGAAGGATATATTCAAAGTTAGCAATTAATTTTAATGCTATGTTAAGAGCATAATTACAGCATTTACCTTCAATAATACAGTAATAAACAAATGGTTTGCTCAAAACAATGAATGCGACGTGGGTGTACCACAACAGCAGGATGAATGAAGCATTGTTACTTTCCCCATTACTAAAAAATATGAGTTCAGTGGACTTCTCGATACATGTAAACCTACTGATGGCATACTGAAGCACCCCCCCCCCCCTAAAAAAAGGAACTGTATAACTGAATTTTAGCCTTTTCATCTCAAAATTCCTAAGAAAAAAAGTGGATCTTATCAATTAGGACTAAAAAGATGTGATATCTCCACAGACCACAAAACAAAACTTATTAAGGATTCCTGCCAAACTCTTCACCAAATTAATCCCACTGAATAAGACTTCAAACGTTAATGGAAATACTTGAAACTTGCTCAGTAAGCAATTTCAGATTTTTCATTTAACCATCAAACTATTATTCGGTGGAATTAACTTGGTGCAAGAGCTTTGCATTTGTTATCACAAAGCTTTGCATTTATCACAACCTTAAACGGCATCACACATGTGCGTCACATGCACAGGCAAGTCCCACTGAGAAACTGCTCCTTCTGACTCTCGACATCACAGTCACAGAGATCCATTGCAGAAAGAGTTTGGCATCTTGATATCGCGAATTAAAATGGCCAAAGAGCTTGGTACGAATCCTTATACAAGTTTTGTTTTGGGGAGATCAATATGTGCCAGACTCGCACGACTATCTCTAGCTGGCAAGCTGTAAACTTAGGAAGAGTGATTCGGTATTGGTCGTGGTGGTGTCTGAGGTGTCAGAGCTGAGCTAGTTGTCTGAAGTCAACCTGGTAATTTGCTGGAAGAGAAACCCTAGCCAAGTCCCGCCAATCAGTACCAGCTAGGGTATTGTGAGAGATCACCATCACCCAGATTATTTGTGGATGGAATTTCTGTTACATCCCAGAATACTGAGAATGTCAGCAGCATTGTGATCAATATTGTTTCAGTAGGTTGTGGTTTTCGAGTAATTTTGTTGCCCTGATTTACTCAACTAGTCTATTTGCTGTTTTTGTGCAACACGTAGAGGGAACAACCCTACGGAAACTAAAAATAAAAAAGAAATCCTTCGACAGTAACCGGAATCAACTTCTAAACGCATATACCGGGTGTCCCCAAGTCAGGGGTCACCCGGGTGATATACCTGGGTGATACACCAGATGGTCATGCTGATATACTGGGGATTTTTATATTTCTTCAGCATAAACAAAGATAAAAATCTCCGATGTATCAACATAAACCGGTATGTTACCCGGGTATATCACCCGGATGACCCCTGAATTTGGGACATCCGGTAGAATGATGTAGATCGGTTCGATGAAGGTTGTTTTTGCACGATTTGATCTTTGTTTGTAGAGGGTGGCATTCTTTCTGTTCAAAATTAAGACCAACGGTTTTTTTTTTAATTGTTTGTTTCTAACATTCTTCTAGTGGTATACCCAGGAACTTTGTTTTGGTAAAGATGAGCAAAAAAAAAATGGAATTGAAATTGGGGTCCAAGAATTCGGCTAAGGGGTCTTAGGAGGGGTGGGTGGAGGGGGATGCTTTTAAGTTCCACGGTGTCCTGTAAAACAACACAATTCCAGCAGCTTTGTGTCTCCGAAACGTTAAAAAAGCCCATTGTCAGAATTTGTTAATTGCAATAAATGTTTTATTTCTCTGCTTTTGCCAAATTTTTGTCTTAACTTTGGGACTTTGGACAATTTTCCCCTTTGCTCCACCTTTGGGACTAGGGCAAGTTCCTCTGTTGCTCCGCTTTTGGGACTTGAAGCAATTTTCTCCTTTGCTCCGCCTTTGGGACTTGGGGCAATTTCCCCCTTTGCTGCACCCCACACCCCTCATGTGTCTCATTGCATTCTGCCTATTATATTAATTCTTTGGTTACTACACAAAGTAACAAATGTATTTCTTACTATCAACAAAATACTTACTTCAGTAATATGTGCTAAAATCGCTATTTTATGCTTTCATTGCTCAAAATTAATCAAATAGAGCATTTGATCTCAATCTAGTACCATATAGCTTCCACCAGGGGCGCCACTCTGTATCCTACAATACAAGGCGAGCGTCCATAATACCTCATTATCGCTTTTGAGCACAACGTTGTGTGGTTGTGCCAATTTATGCTCTTAAGTTTTCGGCTTTTTTCATTGCATAAACGTAGAAAGAATCTTTGGAATTGTTGACACTTGTTTACTCGGGAGTGTTTACCGTGGGTGCACGCGTTTAAACCTATTTATTTTCCTCCCAGCGTGTTTGAATTATGGAAATCTTAATTTGAATCGGCCAAGTATGGCATTTGTGTAGGCCTTGCCTGATGGGTTTGGTACTTAGCTTGGGGAACAGCAACGTGGTGGGCCTCCTAGAGTCGGCTATAGACATATTTTTCTTTGATTTT
Source organism: Lithobius niger (assembly GCA_023313725.1). Lineage (NCBI taxonomy): Eukaryota > Metazoa > Arthropoda > Chilopoda > Lithobiomorpha > Lithobiidae > Lithobius > Lithobius niger. The sequence continues at coordinate 45,035 of JAHWFP010203916.1, forward strand.
ATTCCCGTTGCTTGTATATTACTAGTGGATTTCATCATTTCTTTGCGGTTAGCATTGTGGCGCACCAAAATTCCCCTTTTTTCGAGAAGGACGTTGCTGCCTTTGGCCTTTCTCCCCATGCTATCTCACCTTTATAGTAGTCATTGTTTGGGCACCACTGATTGAGTGGAACAGGACCTAAGGCACTGTTCATGATAGCAGTTGTTTTGGTGAAGGTAATATTAAAGCTAGTGGTTATCACGTTACATTTATTCTTGCACAGACAAAATTAAATACACAAACACAGTACAACAGCACAAATAAAACGATCTTAGGAATCTTGCAAACCTCTGTCCATCGTGAAACTTAGTGTCAGGGTAGCTGTCGTGCTCGCGCACATTTTAAGCTCAAACTGTGGCCAGTTCCATCTTTTCTCCTCCTTGATGTGCCATATTTTTCAAGACCTTATGTCATGCCAAAGCAATCGAGTCCAGTCCTTCTCTTGTTTTCTCTTTGCAATGGAATTTTATTTTTCGAGCTCTGATATGTTACTGCAAGAATATCTTGGTCCACGATGGCTTCTGCCATGAGATGGGAGCATCACACATCTGCGTCACATGCGCAGGCAAGTCCTATTAAGAAATTGCTCCTTGCGACTGTCAACGTCACATTCACAGAAATCCATTGGAGAAAGAGTTGTCACATGTGCTTAAACAACACCATACACATTTAGTGATTACCAATTTTGGTCTAGACAATGGCGCTTTCCCTATGGCGGAGCAGTTGACGCAACAGTATGTGTCGTGGAATATGTCATTGAATGCCGTAATAAATGTTTAAGCCTTTGTTTGAAGCAGCCATGATTTAGCGTAAGAGGTGAAGAGGGTTAACTCTCGTGCTGATTCGATTCCCTGGTGTAATAAGAAACCTACGTCCTTTTGAATTGCAATAGGTTATCTTGGGATGGAGAGGGGAGGTCTGGTCAGGAAGTTCCTACAATCTTTCACATGCCATGGTCGACCGGAGCATAAACTAATTTCTATGTCCTTCGTCGTCCCGAGTGCACTGGGGTGGAATGAGGCCAGGGGCTCTCCCACTCAATGCACTAGACAAAGTAACCTATAAGATGCAGCAGCAGCAACGACTACACTGTATTGTGTAACATGCACTAGCTACAACAATGTTAATTTGTGAATTTATCTCTTTCAGAGTCTGGTCCATATTACGACATTGACGAACGTGTTCGCCTGCTTGATTCCAGCCAGGCAAGTGTAACCGATGAGAATTTCAACAGCGAAGAGAGAGGAAGCCATTTCCAGAACAACAATTCGGTAATCCACCCGTGCCGTGTTTGAGATCGACTGCACTGTCCACTCAAACATTAACTCAAGCGAACGTTGCCTTATTAGAAGGGTAGGGTAGGGTAGGGTAGGGGGGGTTCATAATGCGGGCCGTCGTGCCCCCCACTAAAACACCCAATCATTTTAATTCCTATCCCACCCTCACAAGGTTTCCCCCTCCCTCCCCACCATGCTCCTTTTATTGCCCTACCCCCTTAACTAGTCAATAGGGGTGTGCAAAATGTAAAAAAAATTACAAATCAATGTTAACAATCGTTGGTCGCAATATGATTTTTTAGAAGGATGTATACCTGTGAAAATTAAAACTGCAACCGCAAACAGACAAACTAGCTATGCCTGGCTCTAGGTTAAGCTGATTTCTTCTCTTTAGGAATATGGTTATCTCGGTAGAACATTACCAAGGAAGAAGAGGTTGAATTTACATTTATGCCTTATTGTCTCATTCCTGTAAATTGAATCAGCTATTTGATAGCGGTAATGAATGGAAGAAATAATGAATTGTAAAATCGCAGTGAGTGATCACATTTGTAATTGAACATGATTACTAAATTTCGTCTTGGCACGTGCCAGATAGGACTACATTCAAGAAAATAAAATGGCCCCAACCACAAAATCCAATCCTAATACTGAACACCAGAATCAAAATTAACCAAATTTAACCCAACTCTTCCGATTTTGTGTGGTGCTGTTCTTTTTAACCTAACCAGTAGATTTCGGGAACGTGACCTTCCAACGAAAAACCGATGGTACGGCACAAATACTTTGGTTGATGTTCATTATAAAATAACATTGAAACGATGGAAGGAATGAGGAAGAATTGGTTCTTGAAAGACTCCCCAACACCAACGGAGTAGTCTATTGGATCCCCTGCAGCGACTGCCCGCAAGGGTGTATAGGGGAAACAATAAGACAAATTTGTGTGACAATCAAAGAGCATTATGAAAGCAACTGTGGAGGAAGACAGAATGAATGGGGGTAGCTATGCGTTGTTTGAGAACCAGCCATAACATCATCTGGGAACAAACGAAGGTCATGCTCAAGTCAGACACAAGGAAGGAAGCACACCTCCGAGCCTTGGAATCAATGGCTATACGTCATTGCAGGGAGCAATCAGTTCGACTAATGAATATACAGGAGCCAGCTTATAAGCAAATTGGAACTATCATGACACCAAATTTACGAGAAATAAATTGGAGGCTAAATGGCAAAGTTTTCTTCCCAAGACCCCTGTTATGGGAGACGATGACACCAACGTTAGCACAATAATGGATGTGAGCAGCGCCAACAACGACAAGGCTAGCAAACTCGAGGCCCACTGTAAAGTGGAGGGAAGTTGGAATGCTAAAAGTCCGTTGGAGAGTAGAAGTGTGAAGTCTCTTGGTCTGTAACCTGTAGAAGACAACTAGAAAGGTTGCTGAAAATTCGTTTGCGGGTAACTTGGACAGTTTTTGGTGCTGCGTTTTGACTGCATGTTTTTTTATAACGTGACCTTCACCTGCGTATTGTGTAACCGACTCCTTGGCTGTTTAGCCTCACTGAAAATCTCAACCATGTCAAACTTTGAATGCCAATCAAAAATAGAATTAAAAACATCAACTACCCTAATGTTTCCTAACACACCCATTACAACAATTGAGACAACATATTTTGAATTTTGAGTTTATGTTTTGAATAGTAGCCTAACTGGCTGTAACTGATGTGCACGCCTTGCTTCTCACACAGACTTAGCCATGTCTTAGTCATGCTTTACTCATGCCTTAGTCATGTTTTAGTCATGCCGTGCACATAGACTTAGTCGTACAAACACACTGCTTTGAGAGAAAAACGGATGTTGCTTAGAACGATACGAATCAGAAAAGACAAAACTGATAAGATACGTAAAGAGTCATTTCCTAGGTGACGAAATAGTTATGGCAAAAGGAAAAAAACATCATTCACAATAATTTTAGCAAATTGCCCGATGAAGGTAAATCAAAAAACAACTTGTGGAGGCTTGAAAAGTGACAATAAAAAATGTTATTTTCAACTCTTCATTGTTTGTTTCGAAAAACTTATTGTTTTGTTTGGAACATCTTATTAAGATTATTTGTTTGTTCCGATACATTTTTTAAAGCCTTATAATTGGCTAAGGCTTTACAAAGTTAGGGTTTAAATGTGTGTCACCTTTATTGTCAATTAAGAATTTAGCAGTTTTTCGTAATATACATAAGCTTTACTTTTTGTGGTCTTTATGTTATAAAGTTTTGTACCATTTTGGTTATATCATTGAATTCATAATATTTTTGTTTCACTTGTTCACAGGTGAAACTTGTTAGTTTTAAAACCAGTTCTGAAGGAGAATGAAATCAGCTTTAATTAATCAATACTCGTGCTAAAAAAAATAAATCGATGCAAGTAAGTCTAGTGAAATAATAGCACATAACAAGTATACAAGTTAGAACATTAATGATAGTAGTTGTGTAAATTTTAAGTTGGCGTTTGTGCTTATAACGCTCAAAAGATATTGATGTCTTTTACGTGGGACAAAGTAAGTAGGAAAGGTATTATTTGTAATCTGTTAATCGGAAAAATATTTTCACTCCACCACTCAAACTAATTTTTTTTTAGAACTTGTAATGATAATTTGCTAGTGGTGTACTGATACCATGATTCCGATATAGGTTCTGATACCAATAAACCGGTTCTGTATGGGTCCAATGCCAAATACGATTACCAGCAAAACTATTGTTATCTATTTTGGATTTTCTGTTTTGTCTATCGATTTATTAAGAAAAAATATACAATTTTTTTGTATTTAAAGGTACATTCCTCTCAACGCCATTTTTCTCGATCCTCCACAACAATTACGGCTTCAAAGTTCTATTTACTTCCCGTTAGTCAATCCATTCCTAAAAACCGTTTTAAAGTGTGGCGTCTAAGAGATTTTCTATTGAATATTGGGAACTAATTTAATAGCATCCTGCAATTATATGATCCTTTGCGTGCTTAAAATAACCATTACATTTCATGTGTGTGTGTGTGTGTGCGTGTACTAAATTTTAATCGTTTGCTAATAATTACCATGAGATCAAAAATCTAAAAGACTAATGCGGTACAAATTAAAATTATTTATGCCAATAGATCGCCGAAGAAAAATTATAAGATACTAGCCTAAAAAATTATAGAGTGTAATGTTAAAATAAGAAAACGTTTCCAGTTTGCCACGACATAATTTATGTGTTCATGGTGTTTCATCTAAGAGCCCAAAGCCAACTGAGATAGTAGCTACGTATCTCAGGTGGCCTTGTATTACTACGCCGAACCTCATGAAATGGTGCGATGGCAAATTGCGTGTGGCTGCTATAATGCAGCTGGAATGTACCTTTAAGAATTAAAAGCAAATGAACGAAAAAATTGCTAAAGCTTGATTTTAACGTTATCTTTGAAAGGTAATCGGTATCGGTAAACCTAGATGGCCTGTGCCAAGACTCCCAAGAGGGCAGGGGAAACTTTCAGTGAAAGGGCACAGTAATTTTTTTATGAGGATGCTTTTCCTCCTATTTTATATATATATTTTTTTATTCTTCTTTGCACTTTTTGAGGCCCTTTTAGAAATATCGGCACGAAAAGGCACATTCTTTTTTTTTTACAAAAAGGGCATTTTCTGAAAAGCGCAGGGCGAATGACCCCTCAACCTGCGCACGTCACTAAAGATGGCGTTTCCGGTACTGTACTCAGAATCAGATTCCGTACACCACTATATTTTACGCAAGCTTCTCTTGACTTGAAGTAGGACCGCATACATTTGAGCAAAAGAAAAGTTTGATTTGTGAGGCTTTTGTGCCTTCCACAGAGACCGCTCAACTGCAGTTTTTTTTATCGTACCAAGAGCTTATAGGGCGTTCCGTTAGGAGTGTACAAGGAGTGTTGGAAAAGATTCAGGCTCTATCCTAGCGTATGACGGAAGAGTGCCAACTCGGTGATGTTTTTTGTACGTAAAATACATCCACTTACGAGAAATGAAAAGTTCCGACTTTCATGTGATCACATCTTAGTATTAAAGATCTAAGAATGCTGCTCTGTTAGAAGTGTTATTTTTCTGTATAATGGCTAAAATTTAAAAGATGAAGAGAATCCCTTGATACTGTCAATGCGTCAGTAACACTGAGTCAGTTCTTCACTCCCCCTTTTTGTGTACCGGTACTCCTAATTGCACTAAATTTTGTGCTGGTGAATCACAATTGGTACTGTAAGTGTACTTTACTGACTCCATGACGAACAGGAAAACCAGTGAGATTACTATAGAAAGCAATTGATTGTAGAAATTGCAGTCATTTTCTGGATCTTAATTTTATTGCATTTCATGAAATCGTTATACCGCCCCTAGCGAACTGTATGGGATTTATCACCCGATGGGCGATATCCCACACATGGCCAATCCGCAAGCACTACATGAAAATGACATCGAGACCGAAGGCAGAGACGCCATTGAGATATGTAGTTCGAGCGGATTGGCCATGTAAGGGATATTGCCCATTGGATCGTAAATCCGATACAATTCGCCCCGGGCTGTATAACTAATATATCGCACGGTCCCTAACTTTTGAAATTAAAAACAAAATTGTTGGGGTAAGTCGAAAGTTTACCGTCATAGCTGTGTTTTTTATGCAAACTTTGTGTCGTTACGTTTGCATAATTTTGTATTGATGCAGTTAGGTTTGCCGCCGACACCATTCTAGCAAGTTTTATGCTTGAGGGTGGGATTTTCTTTAAAGAAAAAGGTCTAGGAGAAACGCTTTTTTTTTACAGTGGACTGATGTCTATTATAATGTTGCACATCACGGAAACTTCATCATGTAAAAATTACATCGTTCACCTCAGTCACGTCATCACCACACTTTTAGTGTGCGTGGCGATATGAATATCACGCACTGTAAAATGTGATGATATGGTATCGCTGATCGTTTTTAGCATTGTGAAAGTTAGGGACCGTGCAATAACTTATTTTGTTGCATCTTATTGTTGTCATGGTACTGATAACACTTTATGACTTAAGTTTCAGCTCCTTAAACGTAACATGCTGAGATCTCGTCTTTGCAAAGATTGGTAACTAGGCCATGAAACAAAAAAAAATTTGGTTCGCGGATTTCAAAAGTGACGAGGCACTATGCTTTTTATTTATTATTTATTCATTTTATTACGAGCAACTTTTAATGCCAAACGAACATTCAGATGCTAACGTTAAAAAGCTGCAAGTAGATTGCTTTACACATAAAATCCCAATTGGTGGACCTCAGAGCAAGATTTGTGCGCTAACCGCTCTTTTCAGGGCAGATTTACGGTGTCCGATAAATGACTTGCGAACAGAGTATTGGAAGTGGTGTACCAGGAATTTTGTTGAGGTGGGTGAAGGGCGGGGCCCTCGGAGCCTCACTTTCAGCAAATTTAGTGCCTTTTGAAACATTAGAAAAGTCAATTACCAGAATTCTTTCAATAAATGTTTACTTTTGTACGTACTAAATTTTAACCTTAAAAATGTACTAAATTTTAACCTTAAAAATTCCTACTGGAACGTCAAATTTATCGAAATAACCGATTCTTTCTAATAACGACAGGAAAGGAAAAGATGAGAATTTTTTAGATCCACACCCTCCTGAGAACCAAAGATTTTTTTTTCATGGGTCAATGTACAGTGTGTGTATTGCATGGAACTTTGAGATGTTTGTTGCATGGCAAAAGGATAACTACATGTGTGAATACAATGTTTCCCAGTGTTCCTAATAACACCCATTAAACTAAAAAAGCAAATCAGGTGATTAATAGGGCGTTTTGTCATTTTATGACCTTACATCAGTTTCATGTAGTAGAATTTAGTGTTACCTTTAGCAAAGGTGATAAACGGGGATGTAAGCAGGCATGAGATCGAACTGTTTCGGTTTCGATATTGGAAAATAAAATTAAAATAAGGCGCTGCGTAAGCCTACTCAGTGGTGTAACTAGTAGGGGGGAGGCAGCAAAGGGGCGATTCGCCCCCTCCGTGAGATTTTGAAAGCTTATTCGGCAAATTGGCCAAGTCACTTTTTCCATAGCTGAAAAATTATTTACCGTCAGATGGCTGCATTTTGAGGTCAAAGACGCAACTTTCATCTTAGCTAATTTATATTTCTACTGTTTCTCCTTTAAATCACTAAAGTAACCAGGTAACAAATGGACAAATACGAAAATCAGTAAAGATAAACAGTAAGAATTACTAACAACATGTTTTGCTTAAAATTCCCAACATTTCTAACAAAGTAACAGTGTTTAAAAATAAGTGTCTAGTATGAAAAATTGAAAGATTTACATTACAAAATGTTTGCAACGGCACTTTACAAGGCCAGAAAATGCCAGGCCAGAAAATGCCGGAAAATAGCAAAAATGCATCACTGCTTCCGGGGCTCTTATTTGGTTCTCCCTCCACACCATTCGGCTAAATGCCTAGTGTTGCCCCCTCAGTACAAATCCCTAGTTACGCCACTGACCCTACTTGGATGTGAAAATTCTGAAAACTTTATTATTTAATGTACACAATGGGGCAAACTTACGGCAAGATCATGTGATTAGCCACCATTTGTCATCTGATAGTTAAAAGACAGTACTAAATACTATTGCAGGCTTCTATTAAAACGTGTGTGTGGTTATTAAAATAAGAAACAGGCATATAATAGCTTGATTTCCTTCATTTTGGAAATCTATATAAGCAAATGATAATGAATTCCGTTTTAATTCTGTTATTATTCCCACAGATTCTTATTTGCAGTTTTGCTTGTCTTTAAGACGCTAGATAACAATAGCGTAACGAGGAATTTTCTGTAAATTGGGTGATGGCTAAACAAGGCTAAATTTATTTTGCGCTATTTTTTTTCCCGGCCCGAAGTAGTGTTATCAACAAACCCAAACATTCTTCAAGTTAATCCCAGTGACTAACATTTCAGACATTGAAAGGAAAGCATAACCATTTCTGCCGAAAGAAGCGATGGTCTAGTTTTTGTTTAACCTTTGAACAAATACGCGGTTGGTGAATGTTTTATGTTGATATCGCTCCTTTGAAAGGCTGAACCATTCTCAACTTGGCGCTCGTTTGCAAGTTTTGGTTAGTGATACGATTGGTTTAAGGGTCAGGTGTTGCAATCCTAACAGTGTGGGTGTTATTTTACAATGGAGGCACAAAACGAATGTATAATATGTGAAATTTTTGCGTTCTGTGATCTTTCCTTGATGTAGTTCGAAACGTAGCACAATTTACACGCAGAATTGGTTTTAAGGAAAAAAGAAAAGAAAACAAAAAATGAATCGATATAATTTCGTGTATATACGTAAAGTAGCAACGAAATTGTATTGGTAATCCCTAGCTGTTGTTGTGATAATGTCCGTCCGTCAGTGTGTTTATTGTGATTGTATCATAATATCCATCCATATATAGGCCTATTTGACTTGTTTTGTACGACAATAAATTTTTTTTTAGACATGGAATGAGGAATTTTTATTTTATGCCACTTGGTTGGCAGTAGCATGTCGGGGGCAAGTGTATATGCTGAAAGCTCTCACTAGAGGGCCACTGAGGTACGACTGTTTGGGCTAAAGCGCGTTGCAGGGACGCCGTCGTCTCGTTGCTCACGTGCTGCATTTGATACAGAGTATTACACATCAGGGCGGTCCACAAAAAACTGACGACCCAACATTTTCCAAGTCCAACTTTTCTTGTTAGCACCGAAAGAGGACAAAAATCTAATCTAATGAAACGGAAAGATTTTTGTCATCTTCTGGTTCTGAGGGGTGCTAACTAGAAGTCAGAAGTCATATTGTAAAACAAAACGCTTTTTTTATAATCACTATTATCATCACTGCAACTCTTACTGAATGTCTTTATTGTTAACTCGTCTCAAGTTGTAAGTCAGTATTTGTACCACTAGGTTATCCAGAGCGATCGAGAAGCTTTTCAGCTTTTGCAATCCCAGTCCCTGTGACTGAGGTAGGCGCTAATGACCAAGCTGTCGATGCGCCATTAAGCCTCAATCCCCCCCCCTCCCCCAATCCCATTCAACTTCCGGAAATGGCTGGGGCTTTTACCTCGATGCTAAAACGCTTCTCACATCGCTTTGGACAATGTAGTGGTACAAATCATGACTAAGACCGTGAGAAGTTATCAGTCATTAACGACGTTTAGTGCGAGTTCCAGTGATGACAATAGCGTAAGCCTTGTCTGGGCCTTAAGGTCTGGGCCTTCCGGGTCTTCGTGCGACCTACTCTTGAGTATGCAAGCCAGGTATGGTCGCCCACTCTCTTGGGAGACATTGATAAAGTTGAGCGTGTACAACGCAGGTTCACCAAGGGGTTACCCGGTTTCAAAAATCTTCCTTATGACATTCGTCTGGAACGTGCGGGCCTGGAGTCGCTGGAACTGCGCCGTCTTCGTGCGGACCTGCTACTTACGTATAGGATTGTTCATGGATTCCTTTCCGTCGATTTACCCTTTTTCGAACTTCATTCGTACAAGGCAACACGCGAGCATTCATTTAAGTTGGTGGTCCAGCCGGCTCGCACTGAATGTCGAAAAAGCTTTTTCTCGTACAGGGTCACACTGGTATGGAACGCCCTTCCCGAGAATGTGGTCTCTGCTCGTTGCCCTCAACACTTTAAGACATTACTCAGGGCATGCAATCTACACAATTTCCTTAAGCGTAAAAAATACCGCTGACTTAATTTAACCACGGGACCAGTGTAAGTGGCACCTGCCCTCCCAGTCACTATCGTGGCTAAATCATTATTATTATATTATTATTATTATAAAATTAATAACGCTCAATCAGGTGTGGATTGTTCCATGATACGACTTCTAACTGGTTTCAGCCCTTTCATTATTATGCATAGTACTCTGTATTCACTCGGCGCGCCAGCGACGAGAAGACGAGGCCCTATGGATCTTGCAGTGAAACCTGCGTAGCTGCCCTCATTTGGTTCAAACATGGCCAAGTCTAAACAAACGTCTTGTAGACAAAATGTTCATTTAGGATGTCAATTCATGCGGCAGCATTCTTTTCTCTTCCATCCAGTAATCAGTGTTAACTTTACATCAGGAGCGAATAATGCATTCACTTCCGTAGGACGTGGGAGGGTCCAAGTTCCACCCACGCGAAAAACACGCGAGTTCTATCTCAGTTGGCCTTGGCTTGAAGATGCCATCTGCTTTACTAATCTACTGAGTTAAAACTTATTCAGTGTATGTTTAATGTGGGTTATTCCAAAAAATAGTTCCGACCAGTCGTTGTGCATGGATTTGCCACCCAGAACAAGAGATAGAACACGCGGTAATATTGTCATGCGTACTTCATTGATCCTCCTAGAACACGCGGCAATATTG
>JAHWFP010203917.1:0-11220 GCA_023313725.1 Lithobius niger
GCTGGCTGCGAGCAAGCACTAGAGAGAACTAAATAGCGCTAGATGCTCCAAAGTTTCGTTTGGTGTCATGGTGTCATCCAGCCTTTAACTAGGCAGCACATATTTGATACGGCCAGGAACTAACGACCATTGCCAGGCTGCTCGCTTCATCGGTTCAAAGCTGCCACCAATTGCCAGTGCCGGCAGGCTGTAACCAATTAATGAATGAATGAATTTATTCGGGAGCCTCGGCCCACAGCCGCATACCTCCATACAAATCTAAAGTAATCCAAATACAACACACCATTACACCCACAACTCACAGTACACATGGTCTATTCTCAACAACCAAGGGGAAAACTGGGAAGACAGATAGCGGAAGAACCGGGGAACATGGAAACATCCTAAGCTACACTCGTGCACCCGTTCCCTTAACAAAGGCGACAACCGCTTACAGCCTAGCCCTCACACTCTCAACCGGACGCAGCGAGAGAAGGGCCCCTAAGTCTGAGTCTGGACAGAGGAAGCTTCGCAAGGTCTGACGGATGCCGTCTGTCACAGTGCGCTCCAGAAGAAAGTGCGCTGGCGTCTGTGGGCGACCACAGTCTGGACACGCAGGAGACATTAACCACCCGACCCTGTGACAGTGCGCAGCCAACAACGAATGACCTGTGCGGAGACGGGACAACACCCTGCTAGCCACGAGTGGCATATCGTCTAGTGGCGATGACAAAGAGCAATACGACTGCAGAGCAAACAGAGCCCGACCGGTGGCAGCCACTGTCCATTCCGCTTCCCATTGCGACACTGACCACGCACGAAGCGCCGATCGCTTAGACACTGGATGGGAAATGGGAACGATCGGGTCTGCCACCGATCCGGCCGCTCCTCTAGCAAGACCATCTGCCTGCTCATTTCCAGAGGATCCCGCATGACCCTTCACCCACCGGAGACACACAACACCACGCTGGAGTGCAGCATGGACCTTCATGCCTACCTCCATAACGACTGGGTCCACAAACTCGAGCTGGTCGATTGGACGCCGCAGAGCAGCAATCGCACCCTGGGAATCAGTCCACAACGTAAAAGAAGGCAACTGGACATCCAAGGCCACATCAAGAGCTACAGAAATAGCACACATCTCACACATGGTGCTAGATGCTACTGACTGGAGCCTCTTGCTGCAGAAGAGCTTCAAGGAGGGAACAGCCACACCCACTCCACCCGTCCACTGAATACGGTCGAAGGACGCATCACAGTACACATCACACTCTGTGACCCGTTCTAGAAAAACATCGTTCAGGGATGGAGCCCACACCCACGGAAAGAATGGCGCAAGACGCGCCACTCGCAAAGGAGAAACGAAAGATATGCGCTGGAGCGACGGAGCAGCCGCACCCAGCGGACCTAGTAACATTAGCACTGCCGGCGGGAGGGTACAATAGTCAACAACAATCTTGCCTACTCCGTCATCAGCACCGTCATTGCCTACTCCTCATTGCGAAGGCACAAAGAAGGTCCGTGGCACGAATGTGCAGAGGAGGCTCGCCTGCCTCTACCCACAGCGACTGGGCTGGTGTCGTGACCAAACAGCCCGTGACAAGACGCAGACACTCGTTTATCACTGTTTGGAGAGTGGAGATGTGCCTGCGCTCTCGGCACAGAAATGGCAAATGATAATCCAAGACAGCCCTAATGAAAGTCTCGAACACAGCACGCAGAGGACCACGCTTCACCCTTGCAGTCGCGACAGCCTCTTCAGCACAGCTGACCGTGACCGTAGTCTCTCACGAAGAGAAGACACATGGAGATTCCAGGTCAAACCCTCGTCCAACAGCACTCCCAGATACTTGACAGATGGAGCCTGCAACACAATAATACCATCAACAGAAATAGACAGCGGATGAGGCCGCCTAACACGTGAACGACAGAAAACGACCAACCCCGTTTTCGCTGGGGGAAGGAGCAGACCTCGAGCCATAAGGAGCTCAGAGAAACGAGCAACCACGACCTCCGCACACCGACAGCACACCTCTGGATCACTGCCAGCAAACCACAGGGCCACATCATCGGCATAGCAAACAATGTTGTTCGAAGCACCAATCTCTACTAAAATGTCATTAATTGCCACCTCAAACAACAGAGGACTCAGACAACTCCCTTGCGGGAGACCCCTGTCCGTGCTTGCTACAGCCGACCAGAAGCCACCAACTGTAGTGGCAAACTGTCTCACCCCCAAAAGAGCACAGATTGCTCCAATAAGATTGGGACCTACACCCATTGCTTCTAGACTCCGCCGAACCCACAGGACATTGACAGTGTCGTAGGCAGCCTTTATGTCCAAAAACACAGCAACCACAGACATACCATGAGACCATGATTCATAGATGGCTGACAGCAGAAACATCACGGCATCTTGTGCATTCCGCCCTGACCTGTAGCCGAAATGTGTTGGCTCCAAGCAGCGATGATACTCCAAGTGACATTCTAGCCGCTTTACCAACATCCTCTCATACACTTTCCTAAGATTGGAAAGCAGGGAAATCGGCCGGTAATTGACTACCAGAGACCTCGGAGGCCCTGACTTATGCAACGGGACCACAACAGTAAATAACCAGGACTCAGGAACTTCACCACCCTGACAGATGGTGCGAAAAAGGGCAACACAGTCACTGACAGAGGTGGGGTCAAGACGACGCAGACTGCTATATGACACACTATCTATCCCGGGGGCACTGCCATCACGACACCTCGCAACAGCCGATTTAAACTCAGACTCCAGAAGAGGACAATCAGACGGAGATCCATTCACAATCCCCACTACTGGAGGGGGGGCAAGGAACCAGAAGGTAGGGCGTAAACGCTCGCGAAACGATCACAGAAGGCATCAGCCATCTCTTCACCCCTCAAAACAGCATTGGGAAGACCATCCGGATCGTACACCCACGTTTCAGGCGGCAGCTTCGAGTTGCCAGACACAATGCGCCAGGCACAGGAGAGAGAAGCTGCCGAACACACTTTACCACACACCCTGTCCGGGTACTGATCACGCTCTTTGCGAATGAGATAGGCCGATTCCTTAACCGTGCCACCATACACCAGCCAACACTCATCACACGGGCACTTCTTCCAGTGCCTATAAGCCTGTCTACGGTCCCGAACAGCCCTGGAACACACACTCGTCCACCAACTAGGCTGCGGCCTGTGTACACTACACAACAACTGACTACTTCGGCTCCGATTACGGACTAGCCCGTTAGCACGAAGCCACACGTCCATGAGTCCATTGGACGCACACGGCCTCGCCCGAGTACAAGACGGACCGTGCCGAACACTAAAGCATGGTTGGAGAACCACAGGAAAGTGGTCGCTACCACGCTAGTCATCTGAGACAACACAACGAAATCGCCTCTCAATACCCGATGAACAAAGAAAAAAGTCTAACACAGATTCCTGGACTGCATTCCGTTGCCACCGGGAGAACGTCGGGGCACCGTCGGTTATTATTCTTAAATCACTCCGATCTATTGCCGCACTAAGACGCCGACCACTCGTATCCACACGGATGGAGCCCCAATCATGGTGATGGGCATTAAAATCCCCACACACCACAACTGGGCGAGGGAACTGCTGAAACCAAGCACTCCACTCACACGTCGAACGAGGCTGTATGGCATGAACCACGACAAGAGTCACCCATTTCGCCACCATAAAAATCTTGACAGCACATGCCTCCAGCCCAGGGAATTCCACCGACATCAGGAACCGTACATATGGAACAGCCCAGTTAATGAAAAACCCAACCCCATTCCCACCAGAAACAAAATCACACGGAAAGGCAGCAGACTCATTAAACGAAGTTAGGCTGTAACCACTGTCAGAGTATTACAGTACCTTCCTAAAGCACCGAACAATGCGAACAGAACGCTCCACTGTTACAGACAGTTTGGCTCCAAATTTGACGTCGCGCGCGCGCAGTGATGTTTTGTCAGCCGTTCAGTACCTTCCTAAACTACAATACAGCTCAACAAGCTCAGCAGATTATTCGACACGTCATGCCTTCATCGCGACCTGACCTGGATAATGGATGTGACCAGGATTGGGTAATAGATGTGACCAGGCGAGAGCAATGCCAAATGGAGGTGGTTTGCTGGGGTGGAGGTTTGAGCATGCGCGAGGGAACAGTTTTGACGAAACAGATTCATCGCTGACGATGTTGACGTCAATCAAGCCGCATCAACACGGATATAATAATAATATAACTTTCTCCGCCAAGGGTGGACGGAGACGGCAGGGTGGTGAGCCTCTTACACCGTTCCGGGTGAGAAATTAGGGCAGATCAGGGCAGTGGACGTCTGAGAAAACGTTGGAGGGGATCCTTCCTAAGCATTCGTCAAAAAGATGGGATAGAACTAGCATTTACAGTTTCCCTACGAAGAGCATTCCAGACAGGAACCACTCGTACAGAAAAAAAATGCCTACAGCAATCTGTGCGACACGCTGGAACAGCCAATTTCCAATTACGTCCTCTAGTTACATTTAAGCCAGGGGCAAAATCAAAAAACGGAAGATCAACATCCATGAGGTTATGCAAAATTCGAAATACCAAAACAAGATCGAACCTCAATCTACGCAACTCCAATAACTCAAGACCCAGCCTCTCGAGGCGCATCTCATAAGGAAAGTCTCGTAAACCTGGGAGGGACTTAGTGAAGCGTCTCTGAACAGCTTCCACAGCATCGATGTCCTGCAACAAATATGGCGACCAAACAGGGGTAGCGTACTCCAAGACTGGCCGCACAAAAACCTTAAATGCCCACGCCAAAGTCGTACAACTGCCAGAAGTGAAGCACCTTTTAATTAAAGCAGATCGGCGATAAGCCGAGGTGCATACCTTTTGGCAATGGACTGAGGATTTTAAGTTTCCAGAGAACCAAACTCCCAAGTCACGCACTTCCTCAACTTGGGGAAGAGGCATCTGTTTAAGTATGTAATGGGCGCAAGGATTCATGTTTCCGACATGGAAAGAATGGCATTTTGAAATTACGATGGGGAGCTGCCAGCAGTCTGACCATTCACCAACATATCGGATCTGTGAGTCAAGATCCTGGGATTTACTCCCAGTCAGGTTCTCTCCACCGACCTTTAGGTCATCAGCGAATTTGAAGCCAAAAATATTTGGGTTATCAAAAATTAAATCATTAATGTAGATCACAAACAGGAGAGGCCCCAGAACCGAACCCTGGGGAACTCCACATGGAATAGGAATCCAAGAAGAGAAAGAGTTGTCAATTTGTACCCGCTGGGACCTGTTTCGAAGGAAGGCTGAAATCCAGTCTTTAATCTTACCAGAAATGCCACAACAGTCAATCTTGAAGAGAAGCTTACTGTGGATAACTGATTCGAAGACTTTTTTAAAATCGAAATAAATTGTATCTGAAGGAATACCAATATCGAGGGCACTCTTCCAGCGATCAAGTACCAAAAGTAATTGATAAGTTGAAGATCTACCCGGGAGGAACCAAATTGGTCCTGCCGAATAATGGAATGTTTCTTTAGGAAGAAGACCAGCTTATCGCGAATAACCATTTCCATGAGTTTACAAGTGACACAAGTAAGGGCAATTGGTCTGTAATTTGACGGATCAGAAGACAGGAACCACATTAGCCTTCTTGAAGACAGGAACCACATTAGCCTGGCTCCAGGCAGATGGAACATGACCCTGATCAAAAGAAAGCAACGAATGAGCCAAACTGTCACCAACAGTGGTGCATTTGGTACGCTCTGTTTGGTCGTTTAGGAAGGTACAGTTAGTTCCTACTTATGGTTGAAGAACCGAACGGTGTAGCAGAACAATCTTGCATTTATTCATGCTAACAGACCGGTCATTATTTATGGCCGGGGGTGGGCTGAGGAAATTAAACTGTGACCACCAAATTTTCGATGACCCCCCCCCCATTCAGATCCTGAAAAAATCTTGATGGGGAACTCAAGGTCAAAAAATACTGCCACCCCCCCCCCCCAAAAAAATGCGCTTTTTGTATACCTATTGAGACTGTCTGCAGATGATTTCCTGTAGCCAAACTATAAGTAAGTAGCTCTCCACACCAACATTCACTATTAGTCGCAAGGAAACGTGTCTAGTTTTTAACGAAAAGACACACTGGGATAAAAATGTTTTATAACCCATCACTTGCCGAGATTCATACAATAAGTATGGTGAACGCACTGACTGCTGAAAATGCCATTTTTTAGGTCCAAAAATGACTTTTTCTTCTAGTTTGGTCAGTGGGTTTTTGACGCCATCCCCCTTGACGGGTCCTGAAAAACTTACGACCCCCCCTCTCCGGCAGGGTCCAAAAAATTCATGCCCCCCCCCCCTCCCCCGGCGACAAATAATGACCGGCCTCTAACATACTTACGTACAAGAGGCACAGAGTCAGACTACAAGTATGCCACAAGTAATTATACCGATCCATACCCTAAGTTTTAACCAGCTTATCGCGAATAACCATTTCCATGAGTTTACAAGTGACACAAGTAAGGGCAATTGATCTGTAATTTGACGGATCAGAGGGAGAGCCCTTCTTGAAGACAGGAACCACATTAGCCTGGCTCCAGGCAGATGGAACATGACCCTGATCAAAAGAAAGCAACGAATGAGCCAAACTGTCACCAATAGTGGTGCGTTTGGTACACTCTGTTTGGTCGTTTAGGAAGGTACAGTTAGTTCCTACTTATGGTTGAAGAACCGAACGGTGTAGCAGTAGAACGATCTTGCATTTATTCATGCTAACAGACCAGTCATGCTAATTATTAAATTATCATGCCAATTTAGAGTTCGGTACCTCTGTGGAATTTTGTAAAGATTTCAAACTTTCAAACCAACGTCAGCTTGCGCATTTAGGCACATTGGCAGGGGTCCCACACGATGTTGCCCATCCTACCAGAAGTTCTACCACATAAGTACTATACAAACAATTACCTAAACATTTCGAGTACTGCGATCTGATTTACGATACACGACTTTTCTATCCCCTCCGAGCAGCTAGCCTGCTTTCACAAAGAATGTAGAAAGAAACTTCGTGGGTTGGAAATGGAGGGTAAATCTTAAAGAGCAGCACTGGATGGAAGAGAAGAGAGATGTTGATGCGTAGGTTGGAGAGGTTGAGCAGGGAGTTGTGAGGAGAGAGCAGAGAAAATGGAGAGCCAGCTTGGAAATGAAGAAGAAAGAGCGAAAATTGTGGAACTTGATTGTCGGTGGGAGAAATGGAAAGAAGAGAGGAGGCTGGAGAGAGGAGCGGAGAGGGCTAAATAAACCATTAGGAGTGGATCTGGTAGATAGAACAGTGCAGCGAGAGAGAAGGACTGTCTGGGAAAAGAGAAGGGAGCTGAGGAAACGTGGTAGACGTAGAAAAAAGATCTACTGGTGTCGCTGGAAGAGAGAAGTATTAAGAGAAAGCACAGAGAAAGGTGAGAATAAGAGTTGGTAGCATGTTGTGTTCTTGATGTTGATGTGAGTACTGTCCCTGTGGAGGAAGGAAGTGTGAATGGTGGTGTAGTAGTCAGAGGAGTAAAGTGAAGGGGAGAGAGGGGGAGAGTTAGGAAGTGGTGGTGAG
The DNA here is from genome assembly GCA_023313725.1 of Lithobius niger. Taxonomy (NCBI): domain Eukaryota; kingdom Metazoa; phylum Arthropoda; class Chilopoda; order Lithobiomorpha; family Lithobiidae; genus Lithobius; species Lithobius niger. The sequence continues at coordinate 7,599 of JAHWFP010203917.1, forward strand.
ATTTAATGGGGAGCAGAGGGTATTGGGAAGGACAGCAGTGCCACTGGGAAAATGTTGGGGGAGGAGAGTAGCTTGCGAGGATGTGATTTGTCAAGGTGTTGGTTTTGCTGAGGGAGCTTTTCGAAGAGCGGAAGAGGTGAGTGTAGACCTATAGTAGACCTTGATGCTTATTTTGCCTCTGGGAAACCATGTGGGTTGGGAGGGGGTGGAGAGTAGGGAGCAGTGTGGCGGTGCGGTTAGGCAGGGTGTACGGGTAGGTCAAGAAGGAGGGAGGGATGGTAGGAGAAATTGTGAGGGCAGAGGAAGGATTCGGAAATTCGATAGGAATTGTAATTGGTGACAGTAATGTGCTCGAACTGAAAATGCTTGGCATAGGTTGGGCTGATTCGTTTTCTTGCATTCCACGTTGGAGGATGGGGGAAAGGGCAACTTTGGATGTTTTGAGAGGGGGGAGTTTTGATCTTGTGTGTTTGGGGTAGCAGTGCCGCTGAAGCAGTACTCACTGAAGCATTTGAAATAAATTAATTTTGTTATAATAATAATATTAATGGAGGATAGGTATTTGACGTGGGGTGAGCGTGTGACGTATTTGAGAGAAGACTCAAGGCTTGCAAGAGAATTGAGTTGAGTTTTATTTCAGGGAGCCTGTGCCCAAAACCATGCACTCCCTACTACAGAAAACTCATACAAGGCAAACCGAATGCACAGAAAACACAGAAAATGTGACACTAATACCAACGCAATACACTTATATGGTCACTGGAAATGGCACGTGGTGGAGGATGGATCGGGGGGAAGGGGGAGAGGTGAAACAAGTGAATAGAGGGGCAAGAATAATGGTTTGTGTGCTGCCTGAGAAGGGAAAAGTGGTTGTTGGCATTAGAGTAGGTAAGAAAGTTTAACTCTCAGTTGGTCAGATGAGTTTATAGGAGGGAGCTTGAGGTGGTGCATATCCAGAGTTTGTATCAGGGAGATTTGGGGTAAGGGTGGGGGTCCATTTTGTGCTGGGAGTGACTGAGATGGTATGGCGTGAAATCTGTGGGGTTGTGAAATTTCGTTTTTTAAAAGGGGAGGCAGAAAGGAGTGAATAGAAAGTAGGAGATGGTTTTGAGAAAGGCCCGTTGGAGTTGTTGATCAGTCATCCTTGGGGAGCGTAGAGGTAGAACGTATAGGTCTTTGAACGATTTGAGGGAGCTGGGGTGAGGCAGAAGAGAGATAGAAAGAGGGAGAAAGGTCATTACGATTAGTGAGAAGATTGAGAAGGTGGAGGGATAACTTTATTAACTTGAGGGGATAGGAAGGAAGAGAAGAAAGAGGATTTTAGGAAAGGGCAGAAGAGAGAGGCTTGATGTCTTCGCAGTGGCTGAAACACACCTAAGAGAGGATGAGAGTCCCTGAGCTGGGAGGGCTGGGAGCAAGTGGTGAGAAATACAGCTGGATTGAATAGAAAAGGAGGTGGAGGATAGGAGTGTATACTAGGATGTGGGGGTGGATGGAGAGAGCAGCAAACACCTATGGGTTACCGGAACAGATGGGAGTATGAAAATTATGGTGGCAGTAGTACTTGGGGTGGAAAGGGGAAAAGAAGGGGTGAAATGATGATCTGCACTTACTTGAGATGGTCATTGTGGGAGATGAAACAAGAAGAATTTGAAATTGCTATGTTTGGTTATTTTAGTGCTAGGCTTGTAGAGTAGATAGGAGTCGACAACCAGAATGGGAGACTGGTGAGTAGGATTGTGGCACATAAGGGGCTGGGGCTTGCAAAGCTGGGAAGCAGAGATAGGATGGCTGGGACGTGGTGTAGGGGTGACTGCAAGCTGTCCATAATTGTGTGTCCATAATTTGCTTTTGCCTTTGTGAGTCCCTTTCTGGATAATCCATTTCTGGTATGGAACGTGGTACGACCTTGAACAACTTTAACGTGGTTGGGGAGAGGGGGAGCTAAGTGGCCCCTCCCTGGGTGGATTTCATCTTGCTAATACGGTGGATTCATAGCCCTTATTACTGATATTTTGTACACCAAATTTTCTCACTGTAGCTCAAACGGATCCCGAGTTATCGAGGTGGGACCGTGTTATGGGGGCCACCTTCGAAGGGCCGAAGTGTTCTGGGAGCATTTCCAGACACATGTTCATAGGACCTTTTAATTTTCCTGTGCATCATGAAATCCACCGTACGGTTGTGCGTAGGGTTTAGAAACACCTTGCATAGTATAAAACAAAAGACCAGAGTTGCACTAGGTTACACTAACTTACTGCTCCACAGCCTTCCCCCAAACCCACACCCACCCCGAAATCCTCCATGTTGAGAACCAACACGCAAACCAACGAGACGGATGATTCACCCAGAGCTCTGGAGCAGATAACCTTTTAACATGTGCCCCATCATCGCAAACTTCCGTTTGTCTTGAGCGCTAAAAATCAAAATGTGCGGATGTAGAGATCGGTGTTTTATTCCTTTTGCGAATAATGCGCTTGCCGAATTCTTTTACTTTTAACATTTGGAACATCTAAGGTAAAATAATTCACTGCATTTACTGGGGGTTGGTAGGGGTCGCTTACTACGTAAGATTGGAGCATTGGTCTCCGTGTCAAAATGAAGGGTTAGGTGTTGCCGACATGATGTCTCGTGTAATCTAGTTAGGCAATGGGTTAGGTTAGATAATCCTAGTAATCCTAGGGTGCACAACCGCGATCTCACCGCCAAGTGTTCTTTCTCCGAAGAAAGCTGATCTTTCGTATATGAATTATATTCTATGGTTGAAGGGATATCTCTAAACTGGGTAAAATTGAACTTAAAAATAACTGCTCGTCTCTGAGTGATAAGCTTATCGTTGTGGTAAACTAAAATAACTCGGATCCTCTGAACAATTCTTTCCCCTTGCCATTTTGGGCAAAGGTTTTGTCTGGCCCTCAAAAACCATCAAAACTTACACACTCTTTGGCCCCAATCACCACGTTTGCTTTTTCACCACATGGTCGATGTTTGTTTTTTACACCCCAGTCACGGTTGTTCCTGTGCGGTCCAGGGAAGGCCCGTTATTCTTGTGTTCCAAAACGTATCCTATGACAACCACGGTAGTGGTGGTCATCTGAGGAACTGGCCTCATTTGCTTGGGGAGGGGAGGTTAGACATAAACCCAGATAGCTGATGTATCTGTAAGACTTTAAAAAAAAATTAATAAAGTTTTGTTACCATAACCCAACTGACCTTACTTTTTCCTCCCGGTCCCAACTTTTTTCCCCCATCTTCCTATTTTGTGATGCTATCGTCGTTGGGGGTAGACCTCTCTTCTTTATCTGCAGTCAAAAAATGGTTTCGGTTTTAGCTGTCGTTAAGGTGTTACTATACGGAAACGGAAACAGAACTTGGAAAATGTGTGACATTGTACCTGAAATTAAAATTTAAAGTAGACTATGTAGGGGCTATTTACTCTTGTATACAAATTAAGTATCAGAAAAAAATTCTTCTGCTAGCCTGCCCTAGTTTTAATTACAATGTTACGGCAACCAAACCAAAGCCTTAGTATGAATAATATTTCTACATGAGTTGGATCAGTGGCATAACAAAGTGTCTCTGGGCCCATAGGCAAAATTTTTGGTCGGGGCCTACCCCATTT